>JAKOGI010000811.1:352500-401727 GCA_029747015.1 Carnegiea gigantea | reverse complement strand
ATGGACTATGGATGAAGATGAATCTGATGAAGCGGTTTTGGATATTAACAACAATTGTTTTTGTTTTTTGAGTAATTTGATCTCTTTCTTGAGTAACTATTGTTCATCAAGTTCATTGGATGAGGTAGCTTTGCCTTTATCTTTTGAAGACTGCTCTTGCTTGTTTTAGGGAGTTGATGGTGTTACTGGAATCATCTGCTGTGTTGTATGCAATATTTTTGCTTGAACAACGTCTAAGGAGCAGAACTTGTTAACTGCATATTTTTCCCACCATTTGATTTTGTATTCTCTGACGAGAGAGAATGATGCTGGTGGTGGATAATATTGTATAATACTAAAAGACCAACAAAAAAATCCATGGAATGCCAAATTTCTAGTGGAATAGAATTTCTGTGAGATCTGGGGAATTTGTGGCGTATTTGGAATAAAATTGAAATGATTTTTTGACTTTCTCTCGCCATATGCCTTAAAGACTGCCATAGACAGTCCACCATTCATAAAACCATAATGGAAATGCAATTTTAGGTCTTATATCAGAACTGAAAAACCAGGAATGATTGAATGGTCGGTAGAGAAATGTTTCACACCAAGCATTTTGATAATCAATATAGTGATATCCTGAAGGATTGAACGAAACAGAAAATGATTTAGTGGTATATGTAGTAGACCAGTCTTTTCCTATAAGAACGTTAAGGATTCGACATTTGGAATAGGCTATAAAAGTTGGAGTTTTTTTATCTGGAAGATGTTCAATTTTTACAAATTTTGAATCAACCAGGATAAGTTCATAAAATTATCGTGTTTTTAACGGGGAGTCTAGAATACGTCAGCAATTTAGAAGAAAAGTAGCTTTGATAAATTTATTGAGTTCGAGAAGAGATTGAGGTTCTCGGTATTTAGTATAGGCGACAGGATTGCGTATTAGTTTGGTGAAATATTTTGATAAATCGAAAGAAGACGTTTGAGTAGAGGATGAAGGAGGTTTGCTTTAGGCTTGAGCCTAGGTTAATGGAGAAAAATCTTCAGAAGGCAGGGTTTGGAATTGGTTCATAATAGAGATTGAATATTGAGGATGGGTTTGAATATTAGGTGTCATGGCATATTGCTGAGAGGTTTGAATCTTTCTCTCCTTCCTATTATCTTGGTTTATGTTGATGACTGAAAATAAATTGTAATTGTTAAAAACGGCAAAACCCATAGTGAAAATATTGTAAAAATTTTTCTTTTGAAAACTTTTGAAAATATTTTACTCCGCATTAAATGGGTTTATGCTATATGATTTAGCATCGGGCTATACATGTATTGAGGGTTCTAAAATTAGTTTTTCAGCATTCTATGGTTTTCTCTAGATCATGACACTAGCACACTAATTAATAATATTCATGTAACCATTTTCTATAAAATGCATTCAAATTTGTTGATGTAATAGGATTGCATAAGATAATGTTTAGTGCTTCTAGTCGTTGATTTATTTCTTGTAATTCTCTTTGATCATTATTGAGTCGTTTAATGACTTCAAGCTTTTCTAATTTGTACCAATATTTTGGATTATTACATTCAATTACATTGATTTGCCTTGTTATTGAAGTATTTTGTAATAAAGATAAATCCTTTGATAAACAGGGGTAACAAATTTGAATAATATTATTATTTCCATAATTTCTGTATACACACCAATTTGATCTACTTTGAATGGATAAATTTGAGTAATGAAAGGAGCTCCAAGAATAATTTCTTGACTTATATCTCGTACTAAAATAAATAAGTTTTTGAAACAATATCCTTGATTACATATGTAAGCATTTGATAATTTATACTTAATTTGTAACGCCATACGATTAGCGCTATGAAGTCGTTCTTTTGTCTTTTCATAATATATTTAGAGAATTAATCCTTCTTTTATACAATTTTGATCTGCACCACTATCCAATAGTGCAATAGTATTGAATTCAAAGCTACCTTTACTTTTAAGAGTAATACGAATATACCATTTTTGAAAATTTATTTGATTAATAGTTGAAATAAATTGTTGATCAGTAGAGATATCTTCTGATTGAATGTTTGAAGAAGAAGGTCTGTTTTCTATTAATGTTAATCTTGTTTCTAATTCAAGATCTTCTGTCTGTAATGAACACAAATCTCTTTGTAAATTTTTAACTTGTTCTTTTAAAATATTAATTTTGTTTTTTAAATCTTGAATATTAACTGCTTTTAAAATATTTGGAATCTCACGTGTTTCAAATATTTTATTGATACATATCTTATGAGGAGGTTTTAATCTTCTTTTATTAATATACTTTTGAGTTTTTATAAATATTCTTTTCTTAATCCTGCATCTTGAATTTGATCAATTAAATCTAATAAAATTTCTTTGTCACTATTATTCATAGTTATGACATTAATAGACTTATAGCATATTCTTAAGGACTCATTACTTGATGAACATTCATTTGAATCACTTTCTAATTCATTGATATTATTGTCATCATAATCAGAGGAGGACGATGAATTTTCTGATTGACTAGGCGTATCTCTGAGTTCAAATAATGCAATTAATTTATCTTGAATATCTGGATATTCTACACATATTTCATTTAGTTTCTTTTTGACTTTATAATTTTTTGCGTAATGACCTAGTTTGCCACATTTATAACAAGTATTAGTATTATCGATTTTCTTTTTTGTAGTAGTCTTTTTAGGACTTAATTTTTTGTAATTTGAATTTCTTGTATTATTTTATTTCGTCTTAGTAATTTGAGGTTTTTTTCGTTTTTTGACAGATGGAGCTTCTAACTTTGGAAGGCAAAATGCTTCACAAAAAGAACCTAATTCTTTTCGTTTAGCGGCTTTATATGTGGAATATCTCGCTTGTAATTTCAATTCATTGTATAATGAAATTCCTTCTTTTTTAATAAAACTTAATAATTGACCAAACGTAATTTGTTCGAATGGAATTGGACCTTTGCTGATGACTTCACTTAATTTATTAAATATTATTTGAGAAAATAAAGATGGTAATCCTGTAACAGATTTTTCTTTCCAATAAGGTTGACGGTAGTATTCTCTTTTTAATAGGTACGTTAAAAATGTATCTTTATACCAATTGTAATCTTCGAGAGTTGGACGTCTTCAATTTGTTAAAAGAATATCTGTTGCAGCATTAATATCTTTAGGACTTCCAAGAAAATTAGTAATAATTGTATAAATTAATGTTTCTATATTGTCGATTTGTCCTTGAGAATTTGTATGAGTTCTGATTTTATTACGTTCATCTTCTTGAATATAATTCTCCCACCAATTTTTGAGTATACCAGTGAATTCAGAGGTTAATAAATCAAAAGCTTGTAAATCTGTTGCTCGTTTAGTTGAATAAGCTGTATAAGCAATTAACATTCTTTGGTGTGTTACAAATATTTCATGGTCACTACGACCATCAATATTCCATTCATATATTGAATCACCAGCAAAATTTTCAATAATTATTGGTCTAGCACTTTCAAGATGAAGATCGTTTGCTTGGAATAATATGTAAGTTCCTTTTTACATATTTTATTAATATTTTGTAAATCATCATCTAATTGAGATAAATCTTTTTCTAAAATATTAACTGTTTATTTGTTGAAGTTTCTACTTCTTTTAATTTCTCATCTATTTTTAGAATTAAAGGAGTACTCGTATCTGAAAGTTCTAATTTATTTGAGCGTCTTATTTTAAATAGGGGTTTTGCAAAATCATCTAAGAAGTTTGGCTTATTCTTTGTATTATCGTTAATATCTAAACTTTCTAATTTTTCAGTTAATGAATCAATTTCTTGTTTTTTAACAATTACTTTAACTTGAGTGGAAGCCATATTGACTTGTTGAGACACTTTATGTAATACTTAATTTGTATAATTATTTTGATGATATATTTTTTTAATGTTACTTAAAATTACTTGTCTATTTTCTGGATCATTTCTACCTATTTTGAATGGAATTGTTGGAATATTACCTTCATGGGTGGTCCCAGTGGTCCTCGTAGAATGGGCATGACTCCTAGCTAAGTGCTCAAACGTAACTCAGATGGCATCTTGGGTTAGAGATCGTCTTAGTTTAGGTAATAGTAAGAACTCAAATGTGGTTAACAGTAAGGAAGTTAGTTGTCAAATTGATTTTTCTAATTGGAAAATTACTAAACAAAATACTAAACCACAAAGACATATTGCTCAAAAGAACATTCAACAAATAATAGAAGAGCCTGATTGTAGGATATTAATATGATTTAATTCAAGTAGAGAAAAAGATTCGTCTTCAAAATCTTCAGAAAATATAGAACTCCCTGGAACTTCATATTCAATGCATTCGAGGTCATCTAATTATGATTACTCAAAAGATAATCAAGTAAAAGATATTCAAAAAATTTATTATAAAGCTCTAATAGCCGAATGAATAGATAAAGCTACTTCCTCAATAGGTTCACCAACTTACTCAACTATGCAAAGCCCATCGTTTTCTTCAATTAATGTTATTTCAAAACCTTTTGAAATTAATAAAGATTATTTACAATAAAATTTCAATTCAATAGAGAATAAAGCCAAAAGAGAATGGTTCCTTTCACACTTTGATTTAAATGCACAAGCATTCATTAGACAAGAGTGGTATTCATTCATGGAAAGATATAAAGTAAATGTCGCTTTCTTTAATTGGTGGGCTATATTTGCCTCCGACCATAATCTTCCAGACCCATTTCATGTCAAAGAAATAAATACTAACAATAATTTTGCTAAAAAATGGACACTCAAAAATGGTCAAATAATTACTTCTTTTACTCCTCCATTGGAAGAAATTATGTTAACTAGGAGCGGAGTAGCAAATTGATGTCATGCAACAAAGTATAATTTTGAAAGGATAATTAAAACGAAATTGGGAATAATGAAATTAAAATACTGAAATTGAAATGAACAAAGTAGATGAATGAAAATTTACTTTTATTTGAATTGATAAAACTTAATACAAGGATTTGAAGCTCTTGGTACAGGAGTAGGTAGAGGAAGGCGTGGAAGTGTTTCAAGCTCTTGTGATCAGTGATTCGTTATGAGGAGTTATCAAGTTCAACCTCATACAACGTTATGGAGTACCTATTTGTAGAATATAATATGGAATTAAATGTTTACAAGTGGACGGTAAAGATTGAATAATGAAATGGGATCTTGTGTTGATAACGTCTGCCGACAATCTTGAATTATTGATGCTTCATATTGAACTTGGACGGGAACCACGTCAAAATTGAAAAATCGATGCTTCCTGTCTTGTTCCCACTTAATATGGCTTACGTTGCAAATTTCTGAAAGATAATTACTTTCATTTTCGCTACTAACCAGAATTTACTACCAAACAGATTCATCCTTATCCTTAGGTCATGCCAATTATGATCCATGGAGTGGTCCTTATGCTCAGGATTCCTATGACTATTGAGTAGATTTTCTTCTCCGAGTCTTTATTCAAAAAAAAACCAAAAAAATAAAAACAAAACGACAAGAGCCCGCAAAGGTCTTGACCTTTGGCAAAAGTCAGGGCCATTATCTCTTCACAAAATTTTACTTTGCAGGTTTCACTCATTTCCCACACCACCCATTCTCAAAGCCCTGGGAAGAGACGCAATTCAATGTGTCAACAATCAATTCAAGCAATCAAATGGGTCTTGTAAAAGCAATCAACTAGCAATACGTCCAAAATGCCATTATGATTTATGACTTATCAATATGTTCCTAGCAAATTCAATTATGCTTTACCGTGACTCATGACTCATCACTATGTCAACATCAAAGGCAATGACTCATCAAGACAGGCAATAACACAGCAAGACAAGCAATTATGCAAGACTATGACTCATCGTCAGGATTTGTTCAAGGTCACTATCAAGACAGCTCATCTGGAAAATAATTCAAGAATAGTCCAAAGTGCATTATTACTCAATGCTATTTTACATTCGATGTGGTTCCCGTCCAAGTTCAACACGAAGTATCAATAATTCAAGATTGCCGACAGACGCTATCAACACAAGATCCCATTTTATTATTCAATCTTTACTATCTACTTGTAAACATTTAATTCCATATTGTATTCTATAAATAGGTACTCATTAGTGTTGTATTAGGCAAAACTTGATCACTGAATAGCTCCTCATCACGAGTCAATCCTCAGAATCGGAAGACAGACCAATATAACACAAAACTACCTAAGAAAACTTTCTTAACCTACTCCTGCACTCCTTCTCTCAAATAGCCTTCTCTATACCCCTTGTACTCCATCGCCAAGAGCTTTGATTCAAATCCTTGTATCAAGTTTTATCAATTCAAATAAATGTATGTTTTATTCATCTACTTTGTTCATTTCAATTTCAGTATTTCAATTTCATTATTTCCAATTTCGTTTTAATTATCCTTTCAAAATTATACTTTGCATAGCACCAATTTGCTACTTCGCTCCCTTGCAGCATTAATCCCACATCTAGTGACCATGAGCTCTACTTTACATCGTTCTATGGGCCAAGATATAATGACAGTGCTATCTTCATTGATCATCAAGAATGGTACAATTCCTCTGAAATATCATTTTACGGTTACCTCAAACTTATCAAAGCTTATCAAACGCTTGTTCAAGATGTTAACAATTATCCGATTCTTATCATTATGCCCAATGGGTATATTAATTATTTCAAACGGTTCCATAAACAGTTTGAATATTGGACAGGTTTTGAATCTCATATTTTCAAATTTGTTTCCAAAGTACTCCCAGACATTCATATCTGTCCAGTTGATCAAAGTCATACTCAAGTCCTCATACCATTATAGTATCGATTCCAAATCAATACTTCCTGTCTTGTTCCCACAAAATATGGCTTATGTTGCAAATTTCTACAAGATAATTACTTTCATTTTCGCTACTAACCAGAATTTACTACCAAACAGATTCATCCTCATCCTTAGTTCATTCTAATATGATCCATGGAGTGGTCCTTGTGCTCAGGATCCCTATGACTATTGAGTAGATTTTCTACTCCTGGTCTTTATTCAAAAAAAAAAAAAAAACGACAAGAGCCCGTAAAGGTCTTGACCTTTGGCAAAAGTCAGGGCCATTATCTCCTCACAAAATTTTATTTTGCAGGTTTCACTCATTTCCCACACCACTCAATCTCAAAGCCCCGGGAGGGGACGCCTAAGATCAAATCCAAAAATGATGATGTCCAACATCACCAATCAACGATGCAATTCAACGTGTCAACAATCAATTCAAGCAAGCAAGTGGGTCAAGCAAAAGCAATCAACTAGCAATACGTCCAAAATGCCATTATGATTCATGACTTATCAATATGTTCCTAGCAAATTCAATTATGCTTTACCGTGACTTATGACTCATCACTATGTCAACATCAAAGGCAATGACTCATCAAGGCAGGCAATGACACAGTAAGACAAGCAATTATGCAAGATTATGACTCATCGTTAGGATTTATTCAACGTCACTATCAAGACAGTTCATCTGGACAATAATTCAAGAACAGTCCAAAGTCCGTTATTACTCAATACTGTTTTACTTTTGATGTGGTTTCAGTCCAAGTTCAACACGAATCATCAATAATTGAAGATTACCGGCAGACGTTATCAACACAAGATCCCATTTTATTATTCAATCTTTACCGGCCACTTGTAAACATTTAATTCCATATTGTATTCTACAAATGGGTACTCCATAGTATTGTATTAGGCAAAACTTGATCACTGAATAACTCCCCATCACGAATCAATCCTCTGAATCGGAAGACACACCAAGATAACACAAAACCACCTAAGAAAACTTTCTCAGCCTGCTCCTACACTCCTTCTCTCAAATAGCCTTCTTCATATCCCTTGTACTCCATTACCAAGAGCTTCGATTCAAATCGTTGTATCAAGTTTTATCAATTCAAATAAAAGTAAGTTTTTATTCACCTACTTTATTCATTTCAATTTCAGTATTTTAATTTCATTACTTTCAATTTCGTTTTAATTATCCTTTCAAAATTATACTTTACATAACATCAATTTGCTACTCCGCTCCCCTACTGCATTAATCCCACATCAAGTAACTATGAGCTCTGCTTTACATCATTCTATGGGCCAAGATATAATGAAAGTGCTATCTTCATTGATCATCAAGAATGGTATAATTCCTCTGAAATCTCATTTTACGGTTACCTCAAACTTATCAAAGCTCATCAAACGCTTATTCAAGATGTTAATAATCATTCGGTTCTTATCATTATGCCCACTGGATATATTAATTATTTCAAATAGTTCCACAAACAGTTTGAATATTGGACAGCTTTTGAATCTCATATTTTCAAATTTGTTTCCAAAGTATTCCCCGGCATTCACATTTGTCCAGTTGATCAAAGTCATACTCAAGTCCTCATACCATTATAGTATCTATTCCAAACTGATGCTTCCCATCTTGTTCCCACAAAATATGGCTTACGTTGCAAATTTCTACAAGATGATTACTTTTATTTTCACTACTAACCAGAATTTACTACCTAACAGATTCATACTCATTCTTAGTTCATTCCAATATGATCCATGGAGTGGTCCTTGTGCTCAGGATCCCTATGACTATTGAGTAGATTTTCTACTCCTGGTCTTTATTCAAAAAAAAAAAAAAAACGACAAGAGCCCGTAAAGGTCTTGACCTTTGGCAAAAGTCAGGGCCATTATCTCCTCACAAAATTTTATTTTGCAGGTTTCACTCATTTCCCACACCACTCAATCTCAAAGCCCCGGGAGGGGACGCCTAAGATCAAATCCAAAAATGATGATGTCCAACATCACCAATCAACGATGCAATTCAACGTGTCAACAATCAATTCAAGCAAGCAAGTGGGTCTAGCAAAAGCAATCAACTAGCAATACGTCCAAAATGCCATTATGATTCATGACTTATCAATATGTTCCTAGCAAATTCAATTATGCTTTACCGTGACTTATGACTCATCACTATGTCAACATCAAAGGCAATGACTCATCAAGACAGGCAATGACATAGTAAGACAAGCAATTATGCAAGACTATGACTCATCGTCAGGATTTATTCAACGTCATTATCAAAACAGCTCATCTGGACAATAATTCAAGAACAGTCCAAAGTCCGTTATTACTCAATACTGTTTTACTTTTGACGTGGTTCCAGTCCAAGTTCAACACGAAGCATCAATAATTGAAGATTACCGGCAGACGTTATCAACATAAGATCCCATTTTATTATTCAATCTTTACTGTCCACTTCTAAACATTTAATTGCATATTGTATTCTACAAATGGGTACTCCATAGCGTTGTATTAGGCAGAACTTGATCACCGAATAACTCCCCATCACGAATCAATCCTCAGAATCGGAAGACACACCAAGATAACATAAAACCACCTAAGAAAACTTTCTCAGCCTACTCCTACACTCCTTCTCTCAAATAGCCTTCTTCATATCCCTTGTACTCCATTACCAAGAGCTTCGATTCAAATCCTTGTATCAAGTTTTATCAATTCAAATAAAAGTAAGTTTTTATTCACCTACTTTGTTCATTTCAATTTTAGTATTTTAATTTCATTATTTCCCGTTTCGTTTTAATTATCCTTTCAAAATTATACTTTACATAACATCAATTTGCTACTCTGCTCCCCTACTGCATTAATCCCACATCTAGTAACTATGAGCTCTGCTTTACATCGTTCTATGGGCCAAGATATAATGAAAGTGTCATCTTCATTGATCATCAAGAGTGGTATAATTCCTCTGAAATATCATTTTACGGTCACCTCAAACTTATCAAAGCTTATCAAACGCTTGTTCAAGATGTTAACAATCATCCGATTCTTATCATTATGCCCACTGGGTATATTAATTATTTCAAATAGTTCCACAAATAGTTTGAATATTGGACAGCTTTTGAACCTCATATTTTCAAATTTGTTACCAAAGTTTTCCCAGACATTCACATTTATCCAGTTGATCAAAGTCATACTCAAGTCCTCATACCATTATAGTATCTATTCCAAATTGATGCTTCCCATCTTGTTACCACAAAATATGGGTTACGTTGCAAATTTCTACAAGATGAATACTTTCATTTTCGCTACTGACCAGAATTTACTACCAAATAGATTCATCCTCTTCCTTAGTTTATTCCAATTATGATCCATGGATTGGTCCTTATGCTCAGGATCTCTATGACTATTGAGTAGATTTTCTACTCCTAGTCTTTATTCAATAAAAAAAAAACAAAACAACATGAGCCCACAAAGGTTTTGACCTTTGGCAAAAGTCAGGGCCATTACCTCCTCACAAAATTTTATTTTGTAGGTTTCACTCATTTTCCACACCACTTAATCTCAATGCCCCGGGAGGGGATGCCCAAGATCAAATCCAAAAATGATGATGTCTAAGAGCACCAATCAACGATGCAATTCAATGTGTCAACAATCAATTCAAGCAAGTAAGTGGGTCTAGCAAAAGCAATCAACTAGCAAAACATCCACAATGCCATTATGATTCATGACTTATCAATATGTTCCAAGCAAATTCAATTCTACTTTACCGTGACTAATGACTCATCACTATGTCAACATCAAAGGCAATGACTCATCAAGACGGGCAATGATACAGCAAGACTGGCAATTATGCAGGACTATGACTCATCGTCAGGATTTATTCACTGTCACTATCAAGACAGCTCATCAGGACAATAATTCAAGAACAGTCCAAAGTCGATTGTTACTCATTACTGATTTACTTTTGACGTGGTTCCAGTCCAAGTTCAACACGAAGCATCAATAATTCAAGATTGCTGGCAGATGTTATCAACACAAGATCCTATTTTATTATTCAATCTTTACCATCCACTTGTAAACATTTAATTCCTTATTGTATTCTATAAATAGGTACTTCATAGCATTGTATTAGGTAGAATTTGATCACGGAATAACTCCTCAACACGAATCAATCCTCAGAATCGAAAGACACACCAAGATAACATAAAACCACCGAAAAAAACTTTCTCAACCTACTCCTGTACTCCTTCTCTCAAATAGCCTTCTCCATATCCCTTGTACTCCATTACCAAGATCTTCAAATCCTTGTATTAAGTTTTATTAATTCAAATAAAAGTAAGTTTTAATTCATTGGCTTTACTCATTTCAATTTCATTATTTCCAGTTCTGTTTTGATTATTATTTCAAAATTATACTTCACATAACATCGATTTGCTACTCTGCTCCCCTGGTGCATTAATCCCACATCTAGGCCCTCATTATTGCCCGCCTATGTTGATCATGCCTCAATAGGCGGGTATTAGTGAGAGCCTAGATGTGGGATTAATGCAGCAGGGGAGCAGAGTAGCAAATTGATATTATGCAACAAAGTATAATTTTGAAAGGATAGTTAAAATGAAATTGGAAATAATGAAATTAAAATACTGATATTGAAATGAACAAAGTAGATGAATAAAAACTTACTTTTATTTGAATTGATAAAACTTGATACAAGGATTTGAAGCACTTGGTCATGGAGTACAAGGGATATGGAGAAGGCTATTTGAGAGAAGGAGTACAGGAGTAGGTTAAGGAAGGCTTGGAAGTGTTTCAAGCTCTTGTGATCAGTGATTCGTGATGAGGAGTTATCAAGTTCTGCCTAATACAACGCTATGGAGTACCTATTTATAAAATACAATATGGAATTAAATGTTTACAAGTGGACAGTAAAGATTGAATATTAAAATGGGATATTGTGTTGGTAATGTCTGCCGACAATCTTGAATTATTGATACTTCGGGTTGAACTTGGACTGGAACCATGTCAAAAATGGAACATTATTGAGTAATAATAGACTTTGGACTGTTCTTAAATTATTGTCCTGATGAGCTGTCTTGACAGTAACGTTGAATAAATCCAGACGATGAGTCATCATCTAGCATAATTACTTGTCTGGCTGAGTCATTGCCTGTCTTAATGAGTCATTGCCTTTGATGTTTACATAGCGATGAGTCATGAGTCACGATAAAGCAGAATTGAATTTTCTAGGAACATATTGATAAGTCATGAATCATAATGGCACTTTGGACGTATTGCTAGTTGATTGCTTTTGCTAGACCCACTTACTTGCTTGAATTGATTGTTGACACGTTGAATTGCATCATTAATTATGAGACATCATGTTGAATTGATCTAGGACATCCCCTCTCGGGGCTTTGAGATGGAGTGGTGTGGGAAATGATGGAATCCTGCAAAATAAAATTGAGTAAGGAGATAATGGCCCTTACTTTTGCCAAAGGTCAAGACCTTTGCGGGCTCTTGTCATTTTTTTTTTCTTTTAATAAAGACTAGGAGTAGAAAATCTACTCAATAGTCATAGGGATCTTGAGCACAAGGACTACCCCATGAGTCATAATTTGAATGGACTGAGGATGAAGATGAATCTGATGAAGCGGTTTTGGATATTAACAATAATTGTTTTTGTTTTTTGAGTAATTCGATCTCTTTCTTGAGTAATTGGAGTTCATCAAGTTCATTGGATGAGGTAGCTTTGCCTTTATCTTTTGAGGACCACTCTTGCTTGTTCTGGGGAGTTGATGGTAGTACTAGAATCATTTGTTGTGTTGTATGCAACATTTTTGCTTGAACAACGTCTAAGGAGCAGAACTTGTTAACTGCATATTCTTCCCGCCATTTGATTTTGTTTTCTCTGATGAGAGAGAATGATGCTGGTGGCGGATGATATTGCATAATACTGAAAGACCAACAAAAATTCCATGGAATACCAAATTTCTTGTGGAATAGAATTTCTGTGAGATCTGGGGAATTTGTGGCGTATTTAGAATAAAATTGGAATGATTTTTTGACTTCCTCTGACCATATGCCTTGAAGACTGCCATAGACAGTCCACCATTCATAAAACCATAATGGAAATGTAATTTCAGGTCTTGTATCAAAACTGATGAACCAGGAATGATTGAATGGTCGGTAGAGAAATGTTTCATACGCATTTTGATAATTGATATAGTGATGTGCTGAAGGATTGAATGGAACAGAAAACGATTTAGTGGTATATCTAGTGGATCAGTCTTTTCCTATGAGAACTTTAAGGATTCGACATTTAGATTAGGCTATAAAATTTGGAGTATTTTGCCTGGAAGATGTTCAATTCCTACAAATTTTGAATCAACCAGGATGAGTTCATAAAATTATCGTGTTTTTAATGGGGAATCTAGAATATGGCAGTAATTTGGGAGAAAAGTAGCTTTGATAAATTTATTGAGTTTGAGAAGAGATTGAGGTTCTCAGTATTTAGTATAGGTGATAGGATTGCGTATTGGTTTGGTGAAATATTTTGATAAATCGAAAGAAGATGTTTGAGTAGAGGATGAAGGAGGTTTGCTTGAGGCTTAAGCATAGGTTAGTGGAGGAAAATCTTCAGAAGGTATGGTTTGGAATTGGTTCGTAATAGGGATTGAATATTGAGGACGGGTTTGAGTATTACGTGTCATGGCATATTACTGAGAAGTTTGAATCTTTCTTTCCTTCCTATTATCTTAGTTCATGTTGATGACTGAAAATAAATTATAGTTGTTAGAAATGGTAAAACCCATAGTGAAAATATTGTAAAAATTTTTCTTCTGAAAACTTTTGAAAATATTTTACTCCGCATTGAATAGGTTTAGGCTAAATGATTTGATATTGGGCTATACATGTATTAAGGGTTCTAAGTTTAGTTTTCTAGTATTCTATGGTTTTTTCTAGATCATGATGCTGGCACACTAATTGATAATGTTCGTTTAACCATTTTCTAAAAATTTAATTGAAATCTATTGATGTAATATGATTGCGCAAGATAATTTTTAATTCCTCTAGTCGTTGATTTATTTCTTGTAAATCTCTTTGATCATTATTGAGTCGTTTAATGACTTCAAGCTTTTCTAATTTATACCAATATTTTGGATTATTGCATTCAATTACATTGATTTGTCTTGATATTGAGGTATTTTATAATAAAGATAAATCTTCTTGATAAACTGGGGTAACAAATTTGAATAATATTGTTGTTCCTGTAATTTCTGTAGGCACACCAATTTAATCTACTTTAAATGGATAAACTTAAGTAATGAAAAGAGTTTCAAGAATAACTTCTTGACTTATATCTCGTACTAAAATGAATGAGTTTTTGAAACAATATCCTTGATTGCATATATAGACATTTGATAATTTATACTTAATTTGTAACACCATGTCATTAGCACTATGAAGTCGTTCTTTTGTTTTTTCATAATATATAGAGGGAATTAATCCTTCTTTTATACCATTTTGATCGGCACCAGTATCCAATATTACAATAGTATTGAATTCAAAACTATCTTTAATTTTAAGAGCAATATGAATATACCGTTTTTGAAAATTTCTTTGATCAATAGTTGAAACAAATTGTTGATCAGTAGAGATATCTTCCGATTGAATGTTTGGAGAAGAAGGTCTATTTTTTGTAAATGTTAATCTTGTTTATAATTCATGATCTTTTGTCTGTAGTGAACATAAATCATTTTGTAAATTTTTAATTTGTTCTTTTAATATATTAATTTCGTTTTTTAAGTCTTGAATATTAATTGTTTTTAAAATATTTGGAATCTCACGTGTTTTAAATATTTTATTGATACTTTCCTTATGAGGAGGTTCCAAAGAGTCTTCTTTTATTAAGATATCTTTGAGTTTTTGTAAATACTCTTTTCTTAATTCTGTATCTTGGATTTGCTCAATTAAATCTAATAAAAGTCCCTTTTCATATTAGTAGTTATGACATTAATACACTTATAGCATAATCTTGAAGACTCATTACTTGATGAATATTCACTTGAATCACTTTCTAAATCATTGATATTATTGTCTTTATAATCAGAGGAGGACGATAAATTTTCTGATTGACTAGGCGTATCTTTGAGTTCAAATAATACAATTAATTTATCTTGAATATCTAGATATTCTGCACATATTTCATTTAGTTTCTTTTTGACTTTACAATTTTTTGCATAATGACCTAATTTCCCACATTTATAACAAGTATTAGTATTATCGATTTTCTTTTTTGCAGTAGTCTTTTTAGGACTTAATTTTTTGTAATTTGAATTTCTTGTATTATTTTGTTTCTTCTTAGTAATTTGAGGTTTTTTTTCGTTTTTTGACAGATGGAGCTTCTAACTTTGGAAGGCAAAATGCTTCACAAAAAGAACCTAATTCTTTTCGTTTAGCGGCTTTATCTGTGGAATATCTCGCTTGTAATTTTAATTCATTGCATAATGAAATTCCTTCTTTTTTAATAAAACTTAATAATTGACCAAACGTAATTTGTTCGAATGGAATTGGACCTTTACCGATGACTTCACTTAATTTATTGAATATTCTTTGAGAAAATAAAGATGGTAATCCTGTAACAGATTTTTCTTTCCAATAAGGTTGACGGTAGTCTTCTCTTTTTAAAAGGCACGTTAAAAATGTATCTTTATACCAATTGTAATTTTTGAGAGTTGGACGTCTTAAATTTGTTAAACAACATTTGTTACAGCATTAATATCTTTAAGACTTCCAAGAAAATTAGCAACAATTATATAAATTAATGTTTTTATATTGTCGGTTTGTCCTTGAGAATTTGTATGAGTTCTGATTTTATTACGTTAATCTTCTTGAATATAATTCTCCCACTAATTTTTGAGTATGCTAGTAAATCCAAAGGTTAATAAATCAAAAGCTTGTAAATCTGTTGCTTGTTTAGTTGAATAAGCTGTATAAGCAATTAACATTCTTTGGTGTATTACAAATATTTCACGATCACTGTGACCATCAATATTCCATTCATATATTGAATCACCAGCAAAATTTTCAGTAATTATTGTTCTAGCACTTTCAAGATGAAGATCTGGAGGAGTTTGCTTGGAATAATATGGAAGTTCCTTTTTACATATTTTATTAATATTTTGTAAATCATCATCTAATTGAGATAAATCTTTTTCTAAAATATTAACTATATTGTTTGTTGAAGTTTCTGCTTCTTTTAATTTCTTATCTATTTTTAGAATTAAAGGAGTACTCGTATCTGGAAGTTCTAATTTGTTTGAGCGTCTTATTTTAAATAGAGGTTTCGCAAAATCATCTAAGAAGTTTGGCTTATTCTTTTTATTATCGTTGATATCTAAACTTTCTAATTTTTCAGTTAATGAATCAATTTCTTGTTTTTTAACAATTGTTTCAACTTAAGTGGAGACCATATTGACTTGTTGAGACATCCTATGTAATACGTGATTTGTATAATTATTTTGATGATATACTTTTTTAATATCACTTAAAATTACTTGACTATTTTCTGGATCATTTCTGCTATTTTGAATGGAATTGTTGGAATATTACCTTCAGGGGTGGTCCCAGTGGTCCTGGTAGAATGGGCATGACTCCTAGCTAAGTGCTCAAACGTAACTCAGATGGCCTCTTGGGTTAGAGATCGTCTTAGTTTAGGCAGTAGTAAGAACTCAAATGTGGCTAACATCAAGGAAGTTAGTTGTCAAATTGATTTTCTAATTGGAAAATTACTAAACAAAATACTAAACCAGAAAGACATATTGCTCAAAAGAACATTCAACAAATAATAGAAGAGCTTGATGGTAGGGTATTAATAAGATTTAATTCAAGTAGAGAAAAAGATTCGCCTTCAAAATCTTCAGAAAATATGGAATTCCTTCGAACTTCATATTCAATTCCTTCTAAGTCATCTAATTATGATTACTCAAAAGATAATCAAGTAGAAGATACTCAAGAAATTTATTATAAAGCTCTAATAGCTGAACGAATAGATGAAGCTACTTCTTCAATAGGTTCACCAACTTACTCAACTATGCAAGTCCCATCGTCTTCATCAATTAATGTTATTTCAAAACCCTTTGAAATTAATAAAGATTATTTACGACAAAATTTCAATTCAATAGAGGATAAAGCCAAAAGAGAATGGTTCCTTTCACACTTTGAGTTAAATGCACAAGCATTCATTAGATAAGAGTGGTATTCATTCATGGAAAGACATAAAGTAAATGTCGCTTTCTTTAATTGGTGGGCTATATTTGCCTCTGATCATAATCTTCCAGACCCATTCCATGTCAAAGAAATTCAAATACTAACATTAATTTTGCTAAGAAATGAACACTCAAAAATAGTCAAATAATTACTTCTTTTACTCTCCATTAGAAGAAATTATGTTAACAAGGAGTGGAGTAGCAAATTAATGCTATGCAACAAAGTATAATTTTGAAAGGATAGTTAAAACGAAATTGGAAATAATGAAATTAAAATACTGAAATTGAAATGAACAAAGTGGATGAATAAAAACTTACATTTATTTGAATTGATAAAACTTGATACAAGGATTTGAAGCTCTTGGTAATGGAGTACAAGGGATATGGAGAAGGCTATTTGAGCGAAGGAGTACAGGAGTAGGTTGAGGAAGGCTTGGAAGTGTTTCCAGCTCTTGTGATCAGTGATTCGTGATGAGGAGTTATCAAGTTCTACCTCATACAATGCTATAGAGTACCTATTTGCAGAATACAATATGGAATTAAATGTTTACAAGTGGACGGTAAAGATTGAATTATAAAATGTGATATTGTGTTGATAACGTCTGACGACAATCTGGAATTATTGATATTTCATGTTGAACTTGGACTGGAACCACATCAAAATTGAAAAATCGATGCTTCCTGTCTTGTTCCCACTAAATATGGCTTACGTTGCAAATTTATACAAGATGATTACTTTCATTTTTGCTGCTAACTAGAATTTACTACCAAACAGATTCATCCTTATCCTTAGTTCATTCTAATTATGATCCATGGAGTGGTCCTTGTGCTCAAGCTCCCTATGATTATTAAGTAGATTTTCTACTCCTAGTCTTTATTCAAAAAAAATAAACGCAAATGACAAGAGCCCGCAAAGGTCTTGACTTTTGGCAAAAGTCAGGTCCATTATCTCCTCACAAAATTTTATTTTGCAGGTTTCACTCATTTCCCACACCACTCATTCTCAAAGCCCCAAGAGGGGATGCAATTCAACGTGTCAACAATCAATTCAAGCAAGCAACTGGGTCTAGCAAAAGCAATCAACTAGCAATATGTCCAAAATGCCATTATGATTAATGACTTATCAATATGTTCCTAGCAAATTCAATTATGCTTTACTGTGACTCATGACTCATCACTATGTCAACATCAAAGGCAATGACTCATCAAGATAGGCAATGACACAGCAAGACAAGCAATTATGCAGGACTATGACTCATCATCAGGATTTGTTCAACGTCACTATCAAGACAGCTCATCAGGATAATAATTCAAGAACAGTCTAAAGTTTATTATTACTCAATACTATTTTACTTTTGACGTGGTTCCAATCCAAGTTCAACACGAAGCATCAATAATTCAAGATTGCCGACAGACGTTATCAACACAAGATCTCATTTTATTATTCAATCTTTACCGTCTACTTGTAAACATTTAATTCCATATTGTATTCTATAAATAGGTACTCTACAGCATTGTATTAGGCAGAACTTGATCACTAAATAACTCCTCATCATGAATCGATCCTTAGAATCGGAAGACACACCAAGATGACACAAAACCACCTAAGAAAACTTTCTCAACCTACTCCTGTACTCCTTCTCGCAATTAGCCTTCTCCATATCCCTTGTACTCCATTACCAAGAGTTTCGATTCAAATCCTTAGGTCAAGTTTTATCAATTCAAATAAAAGAAGGTTTTTATTCATCCACTTTGTTCATTTCAATTTCAGTATTTTAATTTCATTATTTCCAATTTCGTTTTAATTATCCTTTCAAAATTATACTTTGCATGACATCAATTTGCTACTCCGCTCCCCTGCTGCATTAATCCCACATCTAGTGACCATGAGCTCTACTTTACATCGTTCTCTGGGCCAAGATATAATGAAAGTGCTATCTTCATTGATCATCAAGAATGGTACAATTCCTCTGAAATATCATTTTGCAGTTACCTCAAACTTATCAAAGCTTATCAAACGCTTGTTTAAGATGTTAACAATCATCCGGTTCTTATCATTATGCCCACTGGGTATATTAATTATTTCAAATGGTTCCACAAACTGTTTGAATATTGTACAGCTTTTGAACCTCATATTTTCAAATTTGTTTCCAAAGTATTCCCAGACATTCACATTATCTAGCTGATCAAAGTCATACTCAAGTCCTCATACCATTATAATATCCATTCCAAATCGATGCCTCCTGTTTTGTTCTCACAAAATATGGCTTACGTTGCAAATTTCTACAAGATGATTATTTTCATTTTCGCTACTAACCAGAATTTACTACCAAACAGATTCATCCTCATCCTTAGTTCATTCCAATTATGATCCATGGAGTGGTCCTTATGCTCAGGATCCCTATGACTATTGAGTAGATTTTCTACGCCTAGTCTGTATTCAAAAAAAAAAAAAAACAAGGGCCCGCAAAGGTCTTGACCTTTGGCAAAAGTCAGGGCCATTATCTCCTTACAAAATTTTATTTTGCAGGTTTCACTCATTTTCCACACCACTCAATCTCAAAACCCCGGGAAGGGACGCCTAAGATCAAATCCAAAAATGATGATGTCTAAGATCACCGATCAACGATGCAATTCAACGTGTCAACAATCAACTCAAGCAAGCCAGTGGGTCTAGCAAAAGCAATCAACTAGCAATACGTCCAAAATGCCATTATGATTCATGACTTATCAATATGTTCCTAGCAAATTCAATTATGCTTTACCGTGACTCATGACTTATCACCACGTCAACATCAAAGGCAATGACTCATCAAGACAGGCAATGACACAGCAAGACAAGCAATTATGCAAGACTATATCTCATCATCAGGATTTATACAACATCACTATCAAGACAGCTCATCTAGACAATAATTCAAGAATAGTCCAAAGTCCATTATTACACAACACTGTTTTACTTTTGACGTGGTTCCAGTCCAAGGTCAACACGGATCATCGATAATTCAAGATTGCCGACAGACGTTATCAACACAAGATCCCATTTTATTATTCAATCTTTACTGTCCACTTGTAAACATTTAATTCCATATTGTATTCTATAAATAGGCACTCCATAGCGTTGTATTAGGTAGAACTTGATCACTAAATAACTCCTCATCATGAATCAATCCTCAGAATCGGAAGACACACCAAGATAACACAAAACCACCTAAGAAAACTTCCTTAACCTACTCCTGTACTCCTTCTCTCAAATAGCCTTCTCCATATCCCTTGTACTCCATTACCAAGAGCTTCGATTCAAATCCTTATATCAAGTTTTATCAATTCAAATAAAAGAAGGTTTTTATTCATCTACTTTGTTCATTTCAATTTCAGTATTTTAATTTCATTATTTCCAATTTCATTTTAATTATCCTTTCAAAATTATACTTTGCATGACATCAATTTGCTACTCTGCCCCCCTGCTGCATTAATCCCACATCTAGTGACCATGAGCTCTACTTTACATTGTTCTATGGGCCAAGATATAATGAAAGTGCTATTTTCATTGATCATCAAGAATGGTACAATTCCTCTGAAATATCATTTTGCAGTTACCTCAAACTTATCAAAGCTTATCAAACGCTTGTTCAAGATGTTAACAATCATCAGATTTTTATCATTGTGCCCACTGGGTATATTAATTATTTCAAATGGTTCCACAAAGTGTTTGAATAATGTACAGCTTTTGAACCTCATATTTTCAAATTTGTTTCCAAAGTATTCCCAGACATTAACATTTGTCCAGTTGATCAAAGTCATACTCAAGTCCTCATACCATTATAGTATCCATTCCAAGTTGATGCTTCCTGTCTTGTTCCCATAAAATATGGCTTACGTTGTAAATTTCTTTAAGATGATTACTTTCATTTTTGCTACTAACCAGAATTTACTACCAAACAGATTCATCCTCATCCTTAGTTCCTTCCAATTATGATCCATGGAGTGGTCCTTGTGCTCAGGATCCCTATGACTATTGAGTAGTTTTTCTACTCCTCGTCTTTATTCAAAAAAAAAAAAGGATAAGAGCCCGTAAAGGTCTTGACCTTTGGCGAAAGTCAGGGCCATTATCTCCTTACAAAATTTTATTTCGCAGGTTTCACTCATTTCCCACACCACACAATCTCAAAGCCGCGGGAGGGGATGCCCAAGATCAAATCCAAAAATGATGATGTCCAAGATCACCAATCAACGATGCAATTTAATGTGTCAACAATCAATTCAAGCAAGCAAGTGGGTCTAGCAAAAGCAATCTGCTAGCAATACGTCCAAAATGCCATTATGATTCATGACTTATCAGTATGTTCCTAGCAAATTCAATTCTACTTTATCGTGACTCATGACTAATCACTATGTAAATATCAAAGGCAATGACTCATTAAGACAGGCAATGACTCAGCCAGACAAGTAATTATGCAAGATGATGACTCATCATCAGGATTTATTCAACATCACTATCAAGTCTATGACTCATCATCAGGATTTATTCAACATCACTATCAAGACAGCTCATCAGGACAATAATTCAAGAACAGTCCAAAATCCATTATTACTCAATACTGTTTTGCTTTTGACGTGGTTTCAGTCCAAGTTCAACGCGAAGCATTAATAATTCAAGATTACTGGCAGACGTTATCAACATAAGATCCCATTTTATTGTTCAATCTTTACCGTCCACTTGCAAACATTTAATTCCATATTGTATTCTATAAATGGGTACTCCATAGCGTTGTATTAGGCAAAACTTGATCACTGAATAACTCCTCAACACGAATCAATCCTCAAAATCGGAAGACGCACCAAGATAACACAAAACCACCTAAGAAAAATTTCTTAACCTACTCTTGTACTCCTTCACTCAAATAGCCTTCTCCGTACTCCATTACCAAGAGCTTCAAATCCTTGTATCAAGTTTTATCAATTCAAATAAAAGTAAGTTTTTATTCATCTGCGTTACGCATTTCAATTTCATTATTTCCAATTTCGTTTGGATTATTATTTCAAAATTATACTTTGCATAACATCAATTTGCAACTCTGCTCCCCTAATGCATTAATCCCACATCTAGGCCCTCACTATTGCCCACCCAGGTCGATCTTGCCTCAATAGGCGGGCATTAGTGAGAGCCTAGATGTGGGATTAATGCAGCAGGGGAGCAAAGCAGCAAATTTATATTATGCAACAAAGTATAATTTTGAAAGGATAATTAAAACAAAATTGAAAATAATGAAATTAAAATACTAATATTGAAATGAATAAAGTAGATGAATAAAAACTTACTTTTATTTGAATTGATAAAACTTGATACAAGGATTTCAAGCTCTTAGTAATGGAGTACAAGGGATATGGAGAAGGCTATTTTAGAGAAGGAGTACAAGAGTGGGTTGAGGAAGGCTTGGAAGTGTTTCAAGCTCTTGTGATTAGTGATTTGCGATGAGGAGTTATCAAATTCTGCCCAATACAGCGCTGTGGAGTACCAATCTATAGAATATAATATGGAATTAAATGTTTACAAGTGAATGGTAAAGATTGAATAATAAAATGGGATCTTGTGTTGATAACATCTGTCGACAACCTTGAATTAGTGATGCTTCGTGTTGAACTTGGACTGGAACCACGTCAAAAGTGAAACATTATTGAGTAATAATGGACTTTGGACTGTTCGTGAATTATTGTCCTAATGAGCTGTCTTGATAGTAACGTTCAATAAATCCTGACGATGAGTCATCATCTTGCATAATTACTTGTCTAGCTAAGTCATTGCCTATCTTAATGAGTCATTGCCTTTGATGTTTACATAGTGATGAGTCATGAGTCACCATAAAGTAGAATTGAATTTGTTGGGAACATATTGATAAGTCATGAATCATAATGGCATTTTGGACGTATTGCTAGTTGATTGCTTTTGGTAGACCCACTTGCCTGCTTGAATTGATTGTTGACACGTTGAATTGCATCATTAATTGCGAGACATCATGTTGAATTGATCTGGGACATCCCCTCTTGGGGCTTTGAGATTGAGTGGTGTGGGAAATAATAGAATCCTGCAAAATAAAATTGAGTAAGGAGATAATAGCCCTTACTTTTACCAAAGATCAAGACCTTTGGCGGCTCTTGTCAATTTTTTTTTTAATAAAGATGAATTGCATCATTAATTACGAGACATCATGTTGAATTGATCTGGGACATCCCCTCTTGGGGCTTTGAGATTGAGTGGTATGGGAAATGATGGAATCCTGCAAAATAAAATTGAGTAAGGAGATAATGGCCCTTACTTTTACCAAAGATCAAGATCTTTGGCGGCTCTTGTCAATTTTTTTTTTAAATAAAGATGAATTGCATCATTAATTGCGAGACATCATGTTGAATTGATCTGGGATATCCCCTCTTGGGGCTTTGAAATTGAGTGGTGTGGGAAATGATGGAATCCTGCAAAATAAAATTGAGTAAGGAGATAATGGCCCTTACTTTTACCAGAGATCAAGACCTTTGGCGGCTCTTGTCAATTTTTTTTAATAAAGACTAGGAGTAGAAAATCTACTCAATAGTCATAGGGATCTTGAGCACAAGAACTATCCCATGAGTCATAATTTGAATGGACTGAGGATGAAGATGATTCGATGAAGCGGTTTTGGATATTAACAACAATTGTTTTTGTTTTTTGAGTAATTCGATCTCTTTCTTGAGTAACTAGAGTTCATCAAGTTTATTGGATGAGGTAGCTTTGCCTTTATCTTTTGAGGACCGCTCTTACTTGTTTTGGGGAGTTGATGGTGGTACTGGAATCATTTGTTGTGTTGTATGCAACATTTTTGCTTGAACAACGTCTAAGGAGCAGAACTTGTTAACTGTATATTCTTCCCACCATTTGATTTTGTATTCTCTGACGAGAGAGAATGATGCTGGTGGTGGATGATATTGCATAATACTGAAAGGCCAACAAAAAATCCATGGAATACCAAATTTCCCATGGAATACAGTTTCTGTGAGATCTGGGGAATTTATGGCGCATTTGGAATAAAATTGGAATAATTTTTTAACTTCCTCTGGCTATATGCCTTGAAGACTGCCACAGACAGTTCACCATTCATAAAACCATAATGGAAATGTAATTTCAGGTCTTGTATCAAAACTGAGGAACCAGGAATGATTGAATGGTCGGTAGAGAAATGTTTCATACGCATTTTGATAATCAATATAGTGATATCCTGAAGGATTGAATGGAATAGAAAACGATTTAATGGTATATGTAGTAGACCAGTCTTTCCCTATAAGAACTTTAAGGATTCGACATTTGGAATAGGTTATAAAATTTGGAGTATTTTTGTCTGGAATATGTTCAATTTCTACAAATTTTGAATCAACTAGGATAAGTTCATAAAATTGTCGTGTTTTTAACGGGGAGTCTGGAATATGGTAGCAATCTGGAAGAAAAGTAGCTTTGACAAATTTATTGAGTTCGAGAAGAGATTGAGGTTCGCGGTATTTCGTATAGGCGATAGGGTTGCGTATTGGTTTGGTAAAATATTTTGATAAATCGTAAGAAGATGTTTGAGTAGAGGATGAAAGAGGTTTGCTTGAGGCTTGAGCATAGGTTAATGGAGGAAAATCTTCAGAAGGTAGGGTTTGTAATAAGGGTTGAATATTGAGGATGGATTTGAGTATTAGGTGCCATGCCATATTGCTGAGAAGTTTGAATATTTCTTTGCTTCCTATTATCTTGGTTCATGTTGATGACTGAAAATAAATTGTAGTTGTTAGAAACGGTAAAACCCATAGTGAAAATATTGTAAAAATTTTTCTTTTGAAAACTTTTGAAAATATTTTACTCTGCATTGAATAGGTTTAGGCTAAATGATTTGATATTGGGATATACATGTATCGAGGGTTCTAAGATTAGTTTTCTAGTATTCTATGGTTTTTTCTAGATCATAACACTGGCACACTAATTGATAATGTTCGTTTAACCATTTTCTATAAATTTCATTGAAATCTGTTGATGTAATATGATTGCGTAAGATAATGTTTAATTCCTCTAGTCATTAATTTACTTCTTGCAATTCTCTTTGATCATTATTGAGTCGTTTAATGACTTCAAGCTTTTCTCATTTGTACCAATATTTTGGATTGTTACATTCAATTACATTGATTTGTCTTGATATTGAGGTATTTTGTAATAAAGATAAATCTTCTTGATAAACTGGGTAACAAATTTGAATAATATTGTTGTTCCCGTAATTTCTGTATGCACACCAATTTGATCTACTTTAAATGGATAAATTTGAGTGATGAAAGGAGTTCCAAGAATAACTTCTTGACTTATATCTCGTACTAAAATGAATAAGTTTGTGAAATAATATCCTTGATTGCATATATAGGCATTTGATACTTTATTCTTAATTTGTAACACCATGCCATTAGCTCTATGAAGTCATTCTTTTGTTTTTTCATAATATATAGAGGGAATTAATCCTTTTTTTATACAATTTTGATCTGCACCAGTATCCAATAGTGCAATAGTATTGAACTCAAAGCTATCTTTAATTTTAAGGGTAATATGAATATACAATTTTTGAAAATTTATTTGATTAATAGTTGAAACAAATTGTTGATCAGCAGAGATATCTTCTGATTGAATGTTTGAAGAGGAATGCCTATTTTCTATTAATGTTAATCTTAATTCAAGATCTTTTGTCTGTAATGAACAAAAATCTTTTTGTAAATTTTAATTTGTTCTTTTAATATATTAATTTCGTTTTTTAAGTCTTGAATATGTTTCACATATTTTATTGATACTTACCTTATGAGTAGGTTCCAAAGAGTCTTCTTTTATTAAGATACCTTTGAGTTTTTGTAAATACTCTTTTCTTAATTCTGTATCTGGGATTTGCTCAATTAAATCTAATAAAAATTCTTTTTCACTATTATTAGTAGTTATGACATTCATACACTTATAGCATAATTTTGAGGACTCATTGCTTGATGAATATTCACTTGAATCACTTTCTAATTCATTGATATTATTGTCTTCATAATCAGAGGAAGACGATGAATTTTCTGATTAACTAGGCGTATCTTTGAGTTCAAATAATGCAATTAATTTATCTTGAATATCTGCATATTCTGCACATATTTCGTTTAGTTTTTTTTGACTTTACAATTTATTGCGTAATGACCTAGTTTGCCACATTTGTAACAAGTATTAGTATTATCGATTTCTTTTTTGTAGTAGTCTTTTTAGGACTCAATTTTTTGTAATTTGAATTTCTAGTCTTATATTGTTTCTTCTTAGTAATTTAAGGTTTTTTTCATTTTTGACCAATGGAGCTTCTAACTTTGGAAGGCAAAATGCTTCAGAAAAAGAACATAATTCTTGTTGTTTAGTGGCTTTATCTGTGGAATATCTCGCTTGTAATTTTAATTCATTACATAATGAAATTCCTTCTTTTTTAATAAAACTTAATGATTGACCAAACGTAATCTGTTCGATTGGAATTGGACCTTTACCGATGAGTTCACTTAATTTGTTGAATATTCTTTGAGAAAATAAAGATGGTAATCCTGAAACAAATTTTTCTTTCCAATAAGGCTGACGACAGTCTTCTCTTTTTAATAGGTACGTTAAAAATGTATCTTTATGCCAATTATAATCTTCGAGAGTTGGACGTCTTAAATTTGTCAAAACAATATCTGTTGCAGTATTAATATGTTTAGGACTTTTAAGAAAATTAGTAACAATTGTACAAATTAATGTTTCTATATTATCGGGTTGTCCTTGAGAATTTGTATGAGTTCTGATTTTATTACGTTCATCTTCTTGAATATAATTCTCTCACTAATTTTTGAGTATACCAGTGAATTCAGAGGTTAATAAATCAAAAGTTTGTGAATCTGTTGCTCGTTTAGTTGAATAAACTGTATAAGCAATTAACATTCTTTGGTGTGTTACAAATATTTCATAGTCACTATGACCATCAATATTCCATTCATATGTTGAATCACCAGTAAAATTTCCTGTAATTATTGTTCTAGCACTTGCAAGATAAAGATCTGGAGGAGTTTGCTTGGAGTAATATGGAAGTTCCTTTTTATATATTTTATTAATATTTTGTAAATCATCATCTGATTGAGATAAATCTTTTTCTAAAATATTAATTGTATTGTTTGTTGAAGTTTCCGCTTCTTTTAACTCCTCACGTATTTTTAGAATTAAAGGAGTACTCATATCTGGAAGTTCGAATTTATTTGAGCGCCTTATTTAAATAGGGGTTTTACAATATCATCTAAGAAGTTTGGCCTATTCTTTTTATTATCGTTAATATCTAAACTTTCTATTTTTTCAGTTAATGAATCAATTTCTTATTTTTTAACAATTGTTTCAACTTGAGTGGAGACCATACTGACTTGTTGAGACACCGTATGTAATACTTGATTTGTATAATTATTTTGATAATATACTTTTTTAATTTCAGTTAAAATTACTTGACTATTTTCTGGATCATTTCTACATATTTTGAATGGAATTGCTAGAATATTACCTTCAGAGGTGGTCTCAGTGGTCCTGGCAGAATGGGCATGACTCCAAGCTAAGTGCTCAAACATAAGTCAGATGGTCTCTTGGGTTAGAGATCGTCTTAGTTTAGGTAGTAGTAAGAACTCAGATGTGGTTAACAGCAAGGAAGCTAGTTGTCAAATTGATTTTTCTAATTAAAAAATTCCTGAACAAAATACTAAACCACAAAGACATATTGCTCAAAAGAACATTCAACAAATAATAGAAGAGCCTGATGGTAGGATATTAATAAGATTTAATTCAAGTAGAGGAAAAGATTCGTCTTCAAAATCTTCAGAAAATATGGAACTCCCTTGAACTTCATATTCAGTGCCTTCTAAGTCATCTACTTATGATTACTCAAAAGATAATCAAGTAGAAGATACTCAAAAAAATTTATTATAAAGCTCCAATAGCTGAACGAATAGATGAAGCTACTTGTTCAATAGGTTCACCAGCTTACTCCCCATCGTTTTCTTCAATTAATGTTATTTCAAAATCCTTTGAAATTAATAAAGATTATTTACGACAAAATTTCAATTCAATAGAGAATAAAGCCAAAAGAGAATGGTTCCTTTCACACTTTGATTTAAATGCACAAGCATTCATTAGACAAGAGTGGTATTCATTCATGGAAAGACATAAAGTAAATGTCGCTTTCTTTAATTGGTGGGCTATATTGGCCTCTGATCATAATCTTCCAGACCCATTCCATGTCAAAGAAATAAATACTAACATTAATTTTGCTAAAAAAATGGACACTAAAAAATGGTCAAATAATTACTTGTTTTACTCCTCCATTAGAAGAAATTATGTTAACAAGGAGCGGAGTAGCAAATTGATGTTATGCAACAAAGTATAATTTGGAAAGGATAATTAAAACGAAATTGGAAATAATGAAATTAAAATACTGAAATTGAAATGAGCAAAGTAGATGAATAAAAACTTACTTTTATTTGAATTGATAAAACTTGATACAAGGATTTGAAGCTCTTGGTAATGGAGTACAAGGGATATGTAGAAGGCTATTTGAGAAGAGAAGTACAGGAGTAGGTTGAGGAAGGCTTGGAAGTGTTTCAAGCTCTTGTGATCAGTGATTCGTGATGAGGAGTTATCAAGTTTTGCCTCATACAACGCTATGGAGTACCTATTTATAGAATACAATATGGAATTAAATGTTTACAAGTGGACGGTAAAGATTGAATAATAAAATGGGATCTTATGTTGATAATGTCTGCTGACAATCTTGAATTGTTGATGCTTCATGTTGAACTTGGACTGGAACCACATCAAAAGTGAAACAATATTAAGTAATAATGGACTTTGGACTGTTCTTGAATTATTGTCCTGATGAGCTGTCTTGATAGTGACGTTGAATAAATCCTGACGATGAGTCATCATCATGCATAATTGCTTATCTGGCTGAGTCATTGCCTATCTTGATGAGTCATTGCCTTTGATGTTGACATAGTGATGAGTCATGAGTCACGATAAAGTAGAATTGAATTTGCTAGAAACATATTGGTAAGTCATGAATTATAATGGCATCTTGAACGCATTGCTAGTTGATTACTTTTGCGAGAGCCACTTGCTTGCTTGAATTGATTGTTGACATGTTGAATTGCATCCCCTCTCGGGGCTTTGAGAATGAGTGGTGTGGGAAATGAGTGAAACCTGCAAACTAAAATTTTGTGAGAAGATAATGGCCCTGACTTTTGCCAGAGGTCAAGACCTTTGTGGCTCTTGTCGTTTTGTTTTTTTTTTTTTTTTTTTGAATAAAGACTAGGAGTAGAAAAGCTGCTCAGTAGTCATAGGGATCCTGAGCACGAGGACCACTCCATGGATCATAATTGGAATAAACTAAGGATGAGGATGAATCTGTTTGGTAGTAAATTCTGGTTAGTAGCGAAAATAAAAGTAATCATCTTGTAGAAATTTGTAACGTAAGTCATATTTTGTGGGAACAAGATAGGAAGCATCGATTTGGAATGGATACTGTAATGGTATGAGGACTTGAGTATGACTTTGATCAACTAGTAAATGTGAATGTCTGGGAATAGTTTGGAAACAAATTTAGAAATACGAGGTTCAAAAGCTATCCAATATTCAAACTCTTTGTGAAACCATTTGAAATAATTAATATACCCACTGGGCATAATGATAAGAACTGGATGATTGTTAACTTCTTCAACAAGCGTTTGATAAGCTTTGATAAGTTTGAGGTAACCATAAAATGATATTTCAGAGGAATTGTACCATTCTTGATAATCAATGAAGATAGCACTTTCATTATATCTTGGCCCATAGAACGATGTAAAGTAGAGCTCATGGTCACGAAGATAGAATATGAGAGGTTCATGTGGAAAGTTTGTTAGTTGTATGGAATTGGAGTCATTGAGTACTCGTAAGCTTTTGCCTTTGTCATTGTTGTTCATGGTGAGACCTGTGTGGAAATGTTCTGATAATTCAAAAGAAGGTATTTGAGCAGAAGAGAAAGGATGCTGAACTGAGGCCTGAGTATAGGTTAATGGAGGAAATTCTTCAGATTGTGGGATTTGGAATCGGTTTGGAACAGGGATTGAATAAGGAGGATGGGTTTGAGTATTAGAGGTAACGGTACATTACTGAGAAATTTGAGTTGTTGATAATTGAAAATGAAGTATAGTTGTTAGAAACGGTAAAACTCATAGTGAAAATATTGTAAAAAATTTTTCTTTTGAAAATATTTAACTCTGCATCGAATGGGTTTATGCTATATGATTTGACATCGGGCTATAGATGTATTGAGGGCTCTAAAATTAGTTTTCCAGTATTCTATGGTTTTCTCTAGATCATGACACTGGCACACTAATTAATAATGTTCATGTAACCATTTTCTATAAAATGCATTCAAATCTGTTGATGTAATATGATTGCATAAGATAATGTTTAGTGCTTCTAGTCGTTGATTTATTTCTTGCAATTCTCTTTGATCATTATTGAGTCGGTTAATGACTTTAAGCTTTTTTAATTTGTACCAATATTTTGGATTATTACATTCAATTACATTGATTTGCCTTGTTATTGAAGTATTTTGTAACAAAGATAAATCCTTTGATAAACAGGGGTAACAAATTTGAATAATATTATTGTTTCCATAATTTCTGTATGCACACCAATTTGATCTACTTTGAATGGATAAATTTGAGTAATGAAAGGAGTTCCAAGAATAATTTCTTGACTTATATCTCGTACTAAAATAAATAAGTTTTTGAAACAATATCCTTGATTACATATGTAGGCATTTGATAATTTATACTTAATTTGTAACGCCATACAATTAGCGCTATGAAGTCGTTCTTTTGTCTTTTCATAATATATTTAGAGAATTAATCCTTCTTTTATACAATTTTGATCTGCACCACTATCCAATAATGCAATAGTATTGAATTCAAAGCTACCTTTAATTTTAAGAGTAATACGAATATACCATTTTTGAAAATTTATTTGATTAATAGTTGAAATAAATTGTTGATCAGTAGAAATATCTTCTGATTGAACGTTTGAAGAAGAAGGTCTGTTTTCTATTAATGTTAATCTTGTTTCTAATTCAAGATCTTTTGTTTGTAATGAACACAAATCGTTTTGTAAATTTTTAATTTGTTCTTTTAAAATATTAATTTTGTTTTTTAAATCTTGAATATTAACTGCTTTTAAAATATTTGGAATCTCACGTGTTTCAAATATTTTATTGATACTTACCTTATGAGGAGGTTTTAAAGAATCTTCTTTTATTAGTATACTTTTGAGTTTTTGTAAATATTCTTTTCTTAATCCTGCATCTTGAATTTGATCAATAAATCTAATAAAATTTCTTTTTCACTATTATTCATGGTTACGACATTGATACACTTATAACATATTTTTAAGGACTCATTACTTGATGAATATTCATTTGAATCACTTTCTAATTCATTGATATTATTGTCTTCATAATCAGAGGAGGACGATGAATTTTCTGATTGATTAGGCGCATCTTTGAGTTCAAATAATGCAATTTTTTGCGTTTAGTTTCTTTTTCTAAACATATTTCATTTAGTTTCTTTTTGAGTTTACAATTTTTTGCGTAATGACCTAGTTTGCCACATTTATAACAAGTTTTAGTATTATCAATTTTCTTTTTTGCAGTAGTCTTTTTAGGGCTTAATTTTTTGTAATTTGAATTTCTTGTATTATTTTGTTTCTTCTTAGTAATTTGAGGTTTTTTCCGTTTTTTGACAGATAGAGCTTCTAACTTTGGAAGGCAAAATGCTTCACAAAAAGAACCTAATTTTTTTCGTTTAGTGGCTTTATCTGTGGAATATCTCGCTTGTAATTTCAATTCATTGCATAATGAAATTCCTTCTTTTTTAATAAAACTTAATAATTGACCAAACGTAATTTGTTCGAATGGAATTGGACCTTTACCGATGACTTCACTTAATTTATTGAATATTCTTTGAGAAAATAAAGATGGTAATCCTATAACAGATTTTTCTTTCCAATAAGGTTGACAGTAGTCTTCTCTTTTTAATAGGTACGTTAAAAATGTATCTTTATACCATTTGTAATCTTCTAGGGTTAGATATCTTAAATTTGTTAAAAGAATATCTGTTGCAGCATTAATATTTTTAGGACTTCCAAGGAAATTAGTAACAATTGTATAAATTAATGTTTCTATATTGTCAGGTTGACCTTGAGAATTTGTATGAGTTCTGATTTTATTACATTCATCTTCTTGAATATAATTCTCCCATCAATTTTTGAGTATACCAGTGAATCCAGAGGTTAATAAATCAAAAGCTTGTAAATCTGTTGCACGTTTAGTTGAATAAGCTGTATAAGCAATTAACATTCTTTGGAGTGTTACAAATATTTCATGGTTACAACGACCATCAATATTTCTTTCATATATTAAATCACCAGCAAAATTTTCAGTAATTATTGTTCTAACACTTTTAAGATGAAGATCTGGAGGAGTTTGCTTGGAATAATATGGAAGTTCTTTTTTATATATTTTATTAATATTTTGTAAATCATCATCTGATTGAGATAAATCTTTTTCTAAAATATTAACTGTATTGTTAGTTGAAGATCCTACATCTTTTAATTTTTCATCTATTTTTAAGATTAAAGGAGTACAAGTATCTGGTAGTTCTAATTTATTTGAGCATCTTATTTTTAATAGGTTTTTGCAATATCATCTAAGAAGTTTGGCTTATTCTTTTTACTATCATTAATATCTAAATTTTCTAATTTTTCAGTTAATGAATTAATTTCCTGTTTTTTAACAATCACTTCAACTTGAGTGGAGACCATATTGACTTGTTGAGACACCATATGTAATAATTGATTTGTATAATTATTTTGATGATATACCTTTTTAGTATCACTTAAGAGTACTTGACTGTTTTCTGGATCATTTTTACCTATTTTGAATAGAATTGCTGGAATATTGCCTTCAGGAGTAGTTAGTGTAATTTCTTCTAATGAAAGAGTAAAAGTAGTAATTATTTAACCATTTTTGAGTGTTCATTTTTTAGCAAAATTAATGTTAGTATTTATTTCTTTGACATGGAATGGGTCTGGAAGATTATGATCAGAGGCAAATATAGCCTACCAATTAAAGAAAGCGACATTTACTTTATGTCTTTCCACAAATGAATACCACTCTTGCCTAATATGTAATTGTGCATTTAAACCAAAGTGTGATAGGAACCATTATCTTTTGGCTTTATTCTCTATTGAATTGAAATTTTATCATAAATAATCTTTATTAATTTCAAAGGGCTTTGAAATAACATTAATTGAAGAAAACAATGGAGGTTGCATGGTTGAGGAAGTTGGTGAACCTATGGAAGAAGTAGCTTCATCTATTGGTTCAGCTATTGGAGTTTTATAATAAATTTTTTGAGTATCTTCTACTTGATTATCTTTCAAATAATCATAATTAGATGACCTAGAAGGCATTAAATATGAAGTTCGAGGAAGTTCCATATTTTCTGAAGATCTTGAAGATGAACCTTTTTCTCTATTTGAATTAAATCTTATTAGTATTCTACCATCAGGCTCTTCTATTATTTGTTGAATGTTCTTTTGAGAAATATTTCTTTGTGGTCTAGTATTTTGAATAATAAATTCTTGAGGAATAGTAATTTCATTCTATTTTAATAACTTAGGAGTAAAAGTAGTTGTATTATCTGATTCAGCTTTTAACAATATAGTTTCATCTAAAGTAGGTTTTAATAGACATTTTGGATTAAGTTGGGATGATAGTAATTTGAAATATACTCTATAAGTAATAGCAAAATTTCTTGAAAGCTCGCGAAATTGAACTTTTAAATTATTTTGAATATTAGGAAGATGGATATCTAACACTAAGGTATCCATAATCTAAGTGTCATTTAAATCTACTGAATAATTTGGACAACAATTAAAATATATGGGACCATTGCAAATATTAGTTTGAATCATGGCTAATAATGAATCTTTGTAACGTATTAATCTATTGTCTCCTAAGGCCATGAACATAGGACAATCTAATCCTAATCTTGTTAAAGGCTTGAGTGCAACTTGAATCATACCAAAATAAATGTATCGATATTTCTTTTTATATTTTTTAATAGCAACTTTTGAAAGTAATTTTATAGTTTGAAATTCTTCTTCTAAACTAAATGTTTCTTCATGATCCTTTATTGATAAGGTAACATTGAAATCAAACTTACCTATTTGATAAATTATTTCTATTTTTTGTTTAGGAATTTTTCAATTAGAAAAATCAATTTGACAACTAACTTCCTTACTGTTAACCACATTTGAGTTCTTATTACTACCTAAACTAAGACGATCTCTAACCCAAGAGGCTATCTGAGTTACATTTTAACACTTAGCTAGGAGTCACGCACATTCTACTGGGACCCCACCAGAACCACCCCACCGGAACCACCTAACACACAGCTGACCAACGGACTTACCGGGGCTGACCAATAGCTGACCAACGCTAGCAACAGCTAGACACTAACTAAATGGATGCACTTGGCTCTGATACCAATAGAGGCAGGATCAATCGATTGAGGCGGGCAATAGTGAGATCAAATTATTCAAAAAAAAAAAAACGACAAGAGCCCGCAAAGGTCTTGACCTTGGGCAAAAGTGAGGGCCTTTATCTCCTTACTCAATTTTGTTTTGCAGGATTCCATCATTTCCTACACCACTCAATCTCAAAGCCCTGGGAGGGATGTCCCAGATCAATTCAATATGATGTCTTGCAATTAATGATGCAATTCAACGTGTCAACAATCAATTCAAGCAAGCAAGTGGGTCTAGCAAAAGTAATCAACTAGCAATACATCCAAAATGTCATTATGATTCATGACTTATAAATATGTTCCTAGCAAATTCAATTCTGCTTAATCATGACTCATGACTCATCACTATGTCAACATCAAAGGCAATGACTCATCAAGACAGGCAATGACTCAGCCAGACAAGCAATTATGCAAGATGATGACTCATCGTCAGGATTTATTCAACGTCACTATCAAGACAGCTCATCAGGATAATAATTTAAGAACAGTCCAAAGTCCATTATTACTCAATACTATTTCACTTTTGATGTGGTTCCAGTCCAAGTTCAACATGAAGCATCAATAATTCAAGATTGTAAGTAGATGTTATCAACACAAGATCCCATTTTATTATTCAATCGTTACCGTCCACTTGTAAACATTTAATTTCATATTGTATTCTATAAATAGGTACTCCATAGTATTGTATTAGGTAGAACTTGATCACTTAATAACTCCTCATCACAAATCGCAAATCAAGAGACTATCACTAATTATCGAAAGACACATCAAAATATCACGCAGAACCACCTACGAGCTTACAAACTTTCTCAACCTACTCCTGTACTCCTTCTCCCAAATAGCCTTGTCCATATCTCTTGTACTCCATCACCAAGAGCTTCGATTCAAATCCTTGTATCAAGTTTTATCAATTCAAATAAAAGTAAGTTTTTATTCATCTACTTTGTGCATTTCAATTCTAGTATTTTAATTTCATTATCTCCAATTTAGTTTTAATTATCCTCTTAAAATTATACTTTGCACAACATCAATTTGCTACTCCGCTCCCCTGCTGCATTAATCCCACATCGTTGTATGGGCCAAGATATAATGAAAGTGCTATCTTTATTGATTATCAAGAATAGTACAATTCCTCTGAAATATCATTTTACGGTGACCTCAAACTTATCAAAGCTTATCAAATGCTTATTCAAGATGTTAACAATCATCCAGTTCTTATCACTATGTCCACTGGGTATATTAATTATTTCAAATGGTTCAACAAATAGTTTGAATATTAGACAGCTTTTGAACCTTATATTTTCAAATTTGTTTCCAAAGTATTCCCAGACATTCACATTTGTCCAGTTGATCAAAGTCACACTCAAGTCCTCATACCATTACAGTATCCATTCCAAATCGATGCTTCCTGTCTTGTTCCCATAAAATATGGCTTATGTTGTAAATTTCTACAAGATGATTACTTTCATTTTCGCTACTAACCAGAATTTACTACCAAACAGATTGATCCTCATCCTTAGTTCATTCCAATTATGATCCATGGAGTGGTCCTTGTGCTCAGGATCCCTATGACTATTGAGTAGATTTTCTCCTCCTAGTCTTTATTCCCAAAAAAAAAAAAAACAATAAGAGCCCGCAAAGGTCTTGACCTTTGGCAAAAGTTAGGGCCATTATCTCCTTACAAAATTTTATTTTGCAGGTTTCACTCATTTCCCACACCACTCAATCTCAAAGCCCCGGGAGGGGATGCCCAAGATCAAATCCAAAAATGATGATGTCCAAGATCACCAATCAACGATGCAATTCAACGTCTCAACAATCAATTCAAGCAAGCACGTGGGTCTAACCAAAGCAATCAACTAGCAATACGTCCAAAATGCCATTATGATTCATAACTTATCAATATGTTCCTAGCCAATTCAATTCTGCTTTACCGTGACTCATGACTCATTGCTATGTCAACATCAAAGGCAATGACTCATCAAGACAGGCAATGACACAGCAAGACAAGCAATTATGCAAAACTATGACTCATCGTCAGGATTTGTTCAACGTCACTATCAAGACAACTCCTCATGATAATAATTCAAGAACAGTCCAAAGTCCATTATTACTCAATACTGTTTTACTTTTGACGTGGTTGCAGTCCAAGTTGAACACGAAGCATCAATAAGTCAAGATTGTCGGCAGACGTTATCAACACAAGATCCCATTTTATTATTCAATCTTTACTGTCTACTTGTAAACATTTAATTCCATATTGTATTCTATAGATAGGTACTCTATAGTGTTGTATCAGGCACAACTTGATCACTGAATAACGCCTCATCACGAATCAATCCTCATAATTGGAAGACACACCAAGATACCACCTAAGAAAACTTTCTCCACCTACTCCTGTACTCCTGCTCTCAAATAGCCTTCTCCATATCCCTTGTACTCCATCACCAGGAGCTTCAAATCCTTATATCAAGTTTTATCAATTCAAATAAAAGTAAGTTTTTATTCATCTACTTTGCTCATTTCAATTTCATTATTTTCAATTTCGTTTTGATTATTATTTCAAAATTATACTTTGCATAACATCAATTTGTTACTTCGTTCCCCTGCTGCATTAATACCACATCTAGGCCCTTACTATTGCCCGCCTAGGTCGATCCTGCCTCAATAGGCGGGTATTAGTGGAAGCCTAGATGTGGCATTAATACAGCAGGGGAGCAGCGTAGCAAATTGATATTTTGCGACAAAGTATAATTTTGAAAGGATAATTAAAATGAAATTGGAAATAATGAAATTAAATTGCTGAAATTGAAATGAACAAAGTAGATGAATAAAAACTTACTTTTATTTGAATTGATAAAACTTGATACAAGGATTTGAAGCTCTTGGTAGTAGAGTACAGGCTATTTGAGAGAAGGAGTACAGGAGTAGGTTAAGGAAGGCTTGGAAGTGTTTCAAGCTCTTGTGATTAGTGATTCGTGATGAGGCATTATCAGGTTCTGCCTAATACAATGCTATAGAGTACCTATTTATAGAATACAATATGGAATTAAATGTTTACAAGTGGATGGTAAAGATCGGATAATAAAATAGGATCTTGTGTTGATAACATCTACCGACAATTTAGAATTATTAATGCTTCGTGTTGAACTTGGATTAGAACCACGTCAAAAGTGAAACAGTATTGAGTAATAATAGACTTTGGACTGTTCTTGAATTATTGTCCTGATGAGCTGTCTTGATAGTGATGTTGAATAAATCCTGATCACGATGAGTCATCATCTTGCACAATTGCTTGTCTAGCTGAGTCATTGCCTGTCTTGATGGGTCATTGCCTTTGATGTTGACATAGTGATGAGCCATGAGTCATGATAAAGTAGAATTGAATTTTCTAGGAACATATTCATAAGTCATGAATCATAATGGCATTTTGGGCGTATTGGTAGTTGATTGCTTTTGCTAGACCCACTTGCTCGCTTGAATTGATTGTTGAAACGTTGAATTGTATAATTAATTATGAGACATCTCATGTTGAATTGATCTGGGACATCCCCTCCCGGGGCTTTGAGATTGAGTGGTGTAGGAAATGATGGAATCCTGCAAAATAAAATTGAGTAAGGAGATAATGGCCCTTATTTTTGCCAAAGGTCAAGACCTTTGCGGGCTCTTGTTGTTGTTTTTTTAAAAAAAAAATAAAGACTAGGAGTAGAAAATCTACTCGATAGTTATAGGGATCTTGAGCACAAGGACCACCCCATGGGTTACAATTTGAATGGACTGAGAATGAGGATGAATTTGATGAAGCAATTTTGGATATTAACAACAATTATTTTTGTTTTTTGAGTAATTTGATCTCTTTCTTGAGTAGTTGGAGTTCATCAAGTTCATTGGATGAGTTAGCTCTGCCTTTATCTTTTGAGGACCGCTGTTGCTTCTTTTGGGGAGTTGATGGTGTTACTGGAATCATTTGCTGTGCTGTATGCAACATTTTTACTTGAACAACGTCTAAGGAGTAGAACTTGTTAACTACATATTTTTCCACCATTTGATTTTGTATTCTCTGACGAGAGAGACTGATGCTGATGGCGGATAATATTGCATAATACTGGAAGACCAACCAAAAATCCATGGAATGCCAAATTTCTTGTGGAATAGGATTTCTATGAGATCTGGGGACTTTGTGGTGTATTTGGAACAAAATTGAAATTATTTTTTGACTTCCTCTGGCTATATATTTTGAAGGTTGTTATAGACAGCCCACCATTCATAAAACTATATTGAAAATGTAATCTCAGGTCTCGTATCAAAACTGATAAACTAGGAATGATTGAATGGTCGGTAGAGAAATATTTCATACCAAGCATTTTGATAATCGATATAGAGATATCCTGAAGGATTGAATGGAATAGAAAACGATTTAGTGGTATATGTAGTAGACCAGTCTTTTCCTGTAAGAACTTTGAGGATTCGACATTTGGAATAGGCTATAAAAGTTGGAGTATTTTTGTCTAGAAGATGTTCAATTTCTACAGATTTTGAATCAGCCAGGATAAGTTCATAAAATTGTCCTGTTTTTAACGGGGAGTCTGGAATATGGTAGCAATCTGGAAGAAAAGTAGCTTTGACAAATTTATTGAGTTCGAGAAGAGATTGAGGTTCTTGGTATTTAGTATAGGTGATAGGATTGCATATTGGTTTGGTGAAATATTTTGATAAATCGAAAGAAGATGTTTGAGTAGAGGATAAAGGAGGTTTACTTGAGGCTTGAGCCTCGGTTGATGGAGGAAAATCTTCAGAAGGTAGGGTTTAGAATTGGTTCATAATAGGGATTGAATATTGAGGATGGGTTTGAGTTTTAGGTGTCATGGCACATTGCTAAGAAGTTTGAATCTTTCTTTCCTTTCTATTATCTCGGTTCATGTTGATGACTAAAAATAAATTATAGTTGTTAGAAACGGTAAAGCCCATAGTGAAAATATTGTAAAAATTTTTCTTTTGAAAACTTTTGAAAATATTTTACTCCGCATTGAATAGGTTTAAACTAAATGATTTGATATTGGGCTATACATGTATTGAGGGTTCCAAGATTAGTTTTCCAGTATTCTATGGTTTTTTTCTAGATCATGACACTGGCATACTAATTGATAATGTTCGTTTTAACCATTTTCTATAAATTTCATTGAAATCTATTGATATAATATGATTGCATAAGATAATGTTTAATTCCTCTAGTCATTGATTTATTTCTTGCAATTCTCTTTGATCATTATTGAGTCGTTTAATGACTTCAAGCTTTTCTAATTTGTGCCAATATTTTGGATTACTACATTCAATTACATTGATTTGTCTTGATATTGAGGTATTTTGTAATAAAGATAAATCTTCTTGATAAACAGGGGCAACAAATTTGAATAATATTGTTGTTTCCGTAATTTCTGTATGCGCACCAATTTGATCTACTTTAAATGGATAAATTTGAGTAATGAAAGGAGTTTCAAGAATAACTTCTTGACTTATATCTTGTACTAAAATGAATGAGTTTTTGAAATAATATCCTTGATTGCATATATAGGCATTTGATAATTTATGCTTAATTTGTAACGCCATGCCATTAGCACTATGAAGTCGTTCTTTTGTTTTTTCATAATATATAGAGGGAGGTAATCCTTCTTTTATACAATTTTAATCTGTACCAGTATCCGATAGTGCAATAGTATTGAATTCAAAGCTATCTTTAATTTTAAGAGTAATGTAAATGTACCATTTTTGAAAATTTATTTGATTAATAGTTAAAACAAATTGTTGATCAGCAGAGATATCTTCTGATTGAATGTTTGAAGAAGAAGGTCTATTTTCTATTAATGTTAATCTTGTTTTTAATTCAAGATCTTTTGTCTGTAATGAACATAAATCTTTTTGCAAATTTTTAATTTGTTCTTTTAATATATTAATTTTGTTTTTTAAGACTTGAATATTAACTGTTTTTAAAATATTTGGAATCTCACGTGTTTCAAATATTTTATTGATACTTACCTTATGAGGAGGTTCTAAATAGTCTTCTTTTATTGAGATACCTTTGAGTTTTTGTAAATACTCTTTTCTTGGTTCCGTATCTTAGATTTGCTCAATTAAATCTAATAAAAAAATTTTTTTTCACTATTACTAGTAGTTATGACATTAATACACTTATAGCATAATCTTGATTATTATCTAAGAAGTTTGGCTTATTCTTTTTAGTATCATTATTATCTAAATTTTCTAATTTTTCAGTCAATGAATCAATTTCCTGTTTTTTAACAATTGCTTCAACTTGAGTGGAGACCATATTGACTTGTTGAGGTACCATATGTAATACTTGATTTGTATAATTATTTTGATGATATACTTTTTTAATATCATTCAAGAGTATTTGACTATTTTCTAGATCATTTCTACGTATTTTGAATGGAGTCACTGGAATATTACCTTCAAGAGTAGTTAATATAATTTCTTCTAATGGAGGAGTAAAAGAAGTAATTATTTGATAATTTTGGGTGTCCATTTTTTAGCAAAACTAATATTAGTATTTATTTCTTTGACATGGAATGGGTCTGGAAGATTATGATCAGAGGCAAACATAGCCCACCAATTAAAGAAAGCGGCATTTACTTTATATCTTTCCATGAATGAATACCACTCTTGTCTAATGATTTGTCCATCGTTTTATGTGTTTCAAAATTTCAAGATGATTTATTTAATAAAAAATTTCTTCTTCGCATAGATTGCAAATCTGCAAAAGAAATTCTTCAAAAAGATGTTCAAAATATTATTTCTAAACAAATATTTGCTCGCTGGCAAGCTATTTTATCTGCATTTGATTTTGACATTGAATTTATTCAAGGCAAAGATAATTCTTTACCTAATTTTGTAACAAGAGAATTTTTACAAGGATCACATTATCAGCTACAGAAATAAGGCAACGCTACCTCCTCCACTGAGCTTGATGAACTCTAGTTACTCAAGAAAGAGATCAAATTACTCAAAAAACAAAAACAATTATTGTTCATATTTAAAACCGCTTCATCAGATTCATCTTCATCCTCAGTCCATTCAAATTGTGACCCATAGGGTGGTCATTCTGCTCAAGATCCCTATGACTATTGAGTAGATTTTGTACTCCTAGTCTTTATTAAAAAAAAAAAAAAACGACAAGAGCCCGCAAAGGTCTTGACCTTTGGCACAAGTAAGGGCCATTATCTCCATACTCAATTTTATTTTGCAGGATTCCATCATTTCCCACACCACTCAATCTCAAAGCCCCGGGAGGGGATGTCCCAGATCAATTCAACATGATGTCTCATAATTAATGATGCAATTCAACGTGTCAACAATCAATTCACAAATCAATTCGACATGATGTCTTGCAATTAATGATGCAATTCAACGTGTCAACAATCAATTCAAGCAAGCAAGTGGGTCTAGCAAAAGCAATCAACTAGCAATACGTCCCAAATGCCATTATGATTCATGACTTATCAATATGTTCCTAGCAAATTCAATTCTGCTTTATCATGACTCATGACTCATCACTATATCAACATCAAAGGCAATGACCCATCAAGGTAGGCAATGACACAGCAAGACAACCAATCAGGGGAAGAGGATCGATCTAGGTGGGCAATAGTGAGGGCCTAAATGTGGGATTAATGCAGCAGGGGAGTGAAGTAGCAAATTGATATTATGCAAAGTATAATTTTGAAATAATAATCAAAACGAAATTGGAAATAATGAAATTGAAATGAGCAATGAATAAAAACTTACTTTTATTTGAATTGATAAAACTTGACACAAGGATTTGAAGCTCTTGGTAATGGAGTACAAGGGATCTGGAGAAGGCTATTTGAGAAAAGGAGTACAAGAGTAGGTTGAGAAAGTTTTCCTAGGTGGTTCTGTGTTATCTTGGTGTGCCTTCCGATTCTGAGGATTGATTCATAATGCGGAGTTATTTAGTGATCAAGTTCTGCCTAATACAACGCTATGGAGCACCTATTTATAGACCACAATATGGAATTAAATGTTTACAAGTGAACGGTAAAGATTGAACAATAAAATGAGATCTTGCGTTGATAACGTCTGCCGACAATCTTGAATTATTGATGTTTCGTGTAGAACTTGAACTGGAACCACGTCAAAAGTGAAATAGTAATGAGTAATAATAGATTTTGGACTGTTCTTGAATTATTGTCCTGATGAGCTGTCTTGATAGTGACGTTGAATAAATCCTAACAATGAGTCATCATCTTGCATAATTGCTTGTCTGGCTGAGTCATTGTCTGTCTTGATGAGTCATTGCCTTTAATGTTGACATAGTGCTGAGTCATGAGTCACGATAAAGCAGAATTGAATTTGCTAGGAACATATTGATAAGTCATGAATCATAATGGCATTTTGGACATATTGCTGGTTGATTGCTTTTGCTAAACCCACTTGCTTGCTTGAATTGATTGTTGACACATTGAATTGCATCATTAATTACGAGACATCATGTTGAATTGATCTGGGACATCCCCACCCGGGGCTTTGAGATTGAGTGGTGTGGGAAATGATGAAATCCTGCAAAATAAAATTGAGTAAGGAGATAATGGCCCTTACTTTTGCCAAAGGTCAACACCTTTGCGGGCTCTTGTTGTTGTTTTTTTTGGTTTAATAAAGACTAGGAGTAGAAAATCTACTCGATAGTCATTGGGATCTTAAGCACAAGGACCACCCATGGGTCATAATTTGAATGGACTGAGGATGAAGATGAATCTGATGAAGCAGTTTTGGATATTAACGACAATTGTTTTTGTTTTTTGAGTAATTTGATCTCTTTCTTGAGTAACTGGAGTTCATCAAGTTCGTTGGATGAGGTAGCTTTGCCTTTATCTTTTGAGGACTGCTGTTGCTTCTTTTAGGGAGTTGATGGTATTACTGGAATCATTTGCTGTGTTGTATGTAACATTTTTGTTTGAACAATGTCTATGGAGCAGAACTTGTTAACTGTATATTTTTCCCACCATTTGATTTTGTGTTCTCTGACGCCCAAGATGAAATCGAAAAATGATGATGTCCAAGATCACCAATCAACGATGCAATTCAACGTGTCAACAATCAATTCAAGCAAGCAAGTGGGTCTACCAAAAGCAATCAACTAGCAATACGTCCAAAATGCCATTATGATTCATGACTTATCAATATGTTCCTAGCAAATTCAATTATGCTTTATCGTGAATCATGACTCATCACTATGTCAAGATCAAAGGCAACGGCTCATCAAGATAGGCAATGACTCATCAACATAGGCAATGACTCAGCCAGACAAGCAATTATGCAAGACGATGACTCATCGTTAGGATTTATTCAACGTCACTATCAAAGCAACTTATCTGAACACTGTTCAAGACAGCTCATCAGAGTAATGATTCAAGAATACTGTTCAAGATAGCTCATAAGGGCAATAATTCAAGAACAGTCCAAAGTCCATTATTACTCAATACTGTTTCACTTTTGACGTGGCTCCAGTCCAAGTTTAACATAAAGTATTAATAATTCAAGATTGTCGGTAGAAGTTATCAGATCTCGCTTCCATTTTGTTATTCAATCTTTACCGTCTATGTGTAAACATTTAATTCCATATTGTATTCTATAAATAGATACTCCATAGCGTTGTATTAGGCATCACTCCTCATCACGAATCACTAAACATCGCGAAGTATTAGCAAGCATCCAAGAGCCTTTCTCAACCTACTCCTGTATTCCTCTCTCAAATAGTCTTCTCCATATCCCTTGTACTCCGTTACCAAGTGCTTCGATTCAAATCCTTGTAATAAGTTTTATCAATTCAAATAAAAGTAAGTTTTTATTCATCTGATTTGCTCATTTCAATTTCATTGTTTCCATTTTTGTTTTGATTATTATTTCAAAATTATACTTTGTATAACATCAATTTGCTACTTCGCTCCTGAAGTGCGTCCATTTATTTAGTGTCTAGCCGTTGCTAACGTTGGTCAGCTGTTGGTCAGCCCTGGTAAGTCCGTTGGTTAGCCGTGTGTTAGGTGGTCCCGGTGGGGTGGTCCCAATGGTCCTGGTAGGATGTGCATGACTCTACCGTAACTCAGATGACCTCTTGGGTTAGAGATCTTAGTTTAGGTAGTAGTAAGAACTCAAATGTGGGTAACAACAAGGAAGTTAGTTGTCAAATTGATTTTTCTAATTGGAAAATTCCTAAACAAAAAATAAAAACAATTTATCAAATAGGTAAGTTTGATTTCAATGTTGCTTTATCAAAAAAGGATCATGAAGAAACATTTAGTTTAGAAGAAGAATTTCAAACTATAAAATTACTTTCAAAAGTTGCTATTAAAAAATATAAAGAGAAATATCGATACATTCATTTTGGTATGAGTCAAGTTGCACTTAAGCCTTTAATAACAGTAGGATTAGAATGTCCTGTATTCATGGCCTTAAGAGACAATAAATTAATACGTTACAAGGATTCATTATTAGCCATGATTCAAACTAATATTTGCAATGGTCCCGTATATTTTAATTGTTATCCAAATTATTCAGTAGATTTAAATGACCCTTGGATTATGGATACCTTAGTGTTAGACATCCATCTTCCTAATATTCAAAATAATTTAAAAGTTCAATTTCGCGAGCTTTCAAGAAATTTTACTATTACTTATAGAGTATATTTCAAATTACTATCATCCCAACTTAATCCAAAATATCTATTAAAACCTACTTTAGATGAACCTATATTATTAAAAGCTGAATCAGATAATATTACCACTTTTACTCCTAAGTTATTAAAATGGAATGACATTATTATTCAAAATACTAGACCACAAAGAAATATTTCTCAAAAGAACATTCGACAAATAATAGAAGAGCCTGATGGTAAAATACTAATAAGATTTAATTCAAACAGAGAAAAAGGTTCATCTTCAAGATCTTCAAAAAATATGAAACTCCCTCGAACTTCATATTCGATGTCTTCTAGGTTATCTAATTATGATTATTTGAAAGATAATCAAGTAGAAGATACTCAAAAAATTTATTACAAAGCTCCAATAGTTGAACCAATAGATGAAGCTACTTCTTCCACAGGTTCAACAACTTACTCAACCATGCAACCTCCGTCATTTTCTTCAATTAATGTTATATCAAAGTCCTTTGAAATTAATAAAGATTATTTACGACAAAATTTCAATTCAATAGAGAATAAAGCCAAAAGAGAATGGTTCCTATCACACTTTGATTTAAATGCACAATCACATATGAGGCAAGAGTGGTATTCATTTATGGAAAGACATAAAGTAAATGTCGCTTTCTTTAATTAGTGGGCTATATTTACCTCTGATCATAATCTTCCAGACCCATTTCATGTCAAAGAAATAAATACTAACATTAATTTGCTAAAAAATGTACACTCAAAAATGGTCAAATAATTACTTCTTTTACTCCTCCATTAGAAAAAATTATATTAACTACTCCTGAAGGTAATATTCCAGCAATTCCATTCAAAATAGGTAGAAATGATCCAGAAAACAGTCAAGTACTCTTAAGTGATATTAAAAAAGTATATCATCAAAATAATTATACAAATCAAGTATTACATACGGTGTCTCAAACAAGTCAATATAGTCTCCACTCAAGTTGAAGCAATTGTTAAAAAACAGGAAATTGATTCATTAACTGAAAAATTAGAAAATTTAGATATTAATGAGACTAAAAAGAATAAGCCAAACTTCTTAGATAATACTGCAAAACGCCAATTTAAAATAAGACGCTCAAATAAATTAGAACTACCAGATACTAGTACCCCTTTAATCTTAAAAATAGATGAAAAATTAAATGACGTAGAAACTCCAACTAACAATACAGTTAATATTTTAGAAAAAGATTTATCTCAATCAGATGATGATTTACAAAATATTAATAAAATATATAAAAAAGAACTTCCATATTATTCCAAGCAGACTCCTCCAGATCTTCATCTTGACAGTGCTAGAACAATAATTACCAAAAATTTTGCTGGTGATTTAATATATGAATAGAATGTTGATTGCCGTAGTGACCATGAAATATTTTAACACTCCAAAGAATGTTAATTGCTTATACAGCTTATTCAACTAAACGTACAACAGATTTACAAGCTTTTGATTTATTAACCTTGGATTCACTAGTATACTCAAAAATTGGTGGAAGAATTATATTCAAGAAGATGAACGTAATAAAATCAAAACTCATATAAATTCTCAAGGTCAACCTGACAATATAGAAACATTAGTTTATACAATTGTTACTAATTTTTTTGGAAGTTCTAAAGATATGAATAGTGCAACAGATATTCTTTTAATAAATTTAAGATGTCCAACTCTAGAAGATTACAATTGGTACAAAGATACATTTTTAACACACCTATTAAAAAGAGAAGATTGTCGTCAACCTTATTGGAAAGAAAAATTTGTTTCAGAATTACCATCTTTATTTTCTTAAAGAATATTCAATAAATTAAGTGAAGTCATCGGTAAAGGCCCAATTCCATTTGAACAAATTACGTTTGGTCAATTATTAAGTTTTATCAAAAAAGAAGAAATTTCATTATGCAATGAATTAAAATTACAAGCGAGATATTCAACAGATAAAGCCGCCAAACAAAAAGAATTAGACTCTTTTTGTGAAGCATTTTGTTTTCCAATGTTAGAAGCTCCCTCTGTCAAAAAACGAAGAAAAACTCAAATTAGTAAGAAGAAACAATATAATACAAGACATCCAAATTACAAAAAATTAAGTCCTAAAAAGACTACTACAAAAAAGAAAATTGATAATACTAATACTTGTTATAAATGTGGCAAACTCGGTCATTATGCAAAAAATTGTAAAGTCAAAAAGAAACTAAATGAAATATGTGCCGAATATCCAGATATTCAAGACAAATTAATTTCATTATTTGAACTCAAAGATACGCCTAGTCAATCAGAAAATTCATCGTCCTCCTCTGATTATGAAGATAATAATATCAATGAATTAGAAAGTGCTTCAAGTGAATATTCATTAAGTAATGAGTCCTCAAGAATATGCTATAAGTATATTAATGTCACAACTATGAATAATAGTGAAAAAGAATTTTTATTAGATTTAATTGATCAAATTCAAGATGCAGGATTAAGAAAAAAATATTTACAAAAACTCAAAAGTATACTAATAAAAAAAGATTCTTTAAAACCTCCTCATAAGGTAAGTATCAATAAAATATTTGAAACACGTGAGATTCCAAATATTTTAGAAGCAGTTAATATTTAAGATTTAAAAAACGAAATTAATATTTTAAAAGAACAAATTAAAAATTTATTAAGGATTTCATTACAGACAAAAGATCTGAATTAGAAACAAGATTAACATTAATAGAAAATAGACCTTCTTCTTCAAACATTCATCAGAGTATTCTCTACTGATCAACAATTTGTTTCAACTATTAACAAATAAATTTTCAAAATGGTATATTCATATTACTCTTAAAATTAAAGGTAGCTTTGAATTCAATACTATTTGAACTATTGGATAGTGGTGCAGATCAAAATTGTATAAAGAAGGACTAATTCCCTCAATATATTATGAAAAGACAAAAGAACGACTTCATAGCGCTAATGGTATGGCGTTACAAATTAGTATAAGTTATCAAATGCTTACATATGTAATCAAGGATATTGTTTCAAATACTTATTTATTTTAGTACGAGATACAAGTAAGAATTATTCTTGGAACTCCTTTCATTACTCAATTTATCAATTCAAAGTAGATTAAATTGGTGTGTATACAAAATTATGGGAACAACAATATTATTCAAATTTGTTACCATTGTTTATCAAAAAGATTTATCTTTATTACAAAATATACTTCAATAACAAGACAAATCAATGTAATTGAATGTAATAATTCAAAATATTGGGTACAAATTAGAAAAGCTTGAAGTCATTAAACGACTCAATAATGATTAAAGAGAATTGCAAGAAATAAATCAAGACTAGAAGCACTAAACATTATCTTACATATCATATTATATACATCTACAGATTTCAATGCATTTTATAGAAAATGGTTACATGAACATTATCAATTAGTGTGCCCGCATCATGATCTAGAAAAAACCATAGAATACTAGAAAACTAATTTTAGAACCCTCAATACATGTATAGCTCGAAACAAATCATATAGCCTAAACCCATTCAATGCAGAGTAAAATTTTTTAAAAGAAAAATTTTTTACAATACTTTCACTATGAGTTTTACCGTTTCTAACAACTGTACTTCATTTTTAGTTATCAACATTCAAATTTCTCAGTAATATACCATGACCTCTGATACTCAAACCCATCCTCCCTATTCATCCCTGCCC
>JAKOGI010000811.1:117500-347500 GCA_029747015.1 Carnegiea gigantea | reverse complement strand
GGAGTTGACTGAGCAAGACGCGGATGTTATCACCTTTGACGATGAGGGATTGGAGGAAAAGCTAGAGCAGATTGCCCTTTGTCTATATGGGCGCCTTCTAATGGGGAAGAAATTTAACGCTGGAGCGATTAAATCTGTGTTGCGCAATATTTGGAAGCCGAACAGGGGTGTGGTGATCCGGGACCTTGATGAAAACCTCTTCTCTTTTCGGTTTTTCTCATCAGCGCATAAAGAGTTTGTCTTGAATGAGGGCCCTTGATGCTTTGATGGAATGGTCCTACTGTTGAAGGAGATTTCTGGCATAGAGGTCCCCTCGAAGCTGGAGTTCAACACTGCTCGATTTTGGGCAAAAGCCTATGATTCACCAGCAAAAAAACAAACTGTGGCGTTTGCTCAATGCTTGGCAAAGCAACTCGGTTCTTTCGTTGGATGTGAGGGTGCCACTGTGTTCGAAGTAGACAGGTCGCTCTCCTTCAGGGTAGACATCGACATTACCAAGCTGCTATGATGGGGTGTGAATGTGATGGTGGCGAGGGGATCTGTTTGGGTGAAGATAAAGTATGTTAAACTGCCGAACTTCTGCTACGGGTGTGGGAAACTTGGCCATGTTCTCAAGGGTTGTGATACAGTGAACCCATGCATAGCGGAAGAGGACTTACAATATAGAGAATGGCTTCGAGCTTCACCATTAAAATCTTGAAGGGGGAACACTGAGGCTGAAATCAAAGAAGAGAACAAGCTGTGCTTAGCATTCCGCAAGAGCCGAGATAATACTAAGGTACGACAAAAATTGACGTTCTCTAGGGACAGATCGTCTTTGATGGCGGGTGGGTCAGTTGAGCCAGATGCTAATACGGACAAGCTTGGAGCGAGTAGAATGGTGGTGGATGGAGAAGTGGAGATGATCCTTGGTAATGAGGCATCCAAATGCAAATATGAGGATACAGTGTGGGTCTTAGCAGGAGAGTGTAAGTTTTGTTTTTGAAGATGTTGAGGGGGTGGTGTCTGACTCCAGTAAGACGGAGGTTGCAGAGCAGCCCCACCGGCAGTAATGAGTCTTCTATGCTACCACTATCAGGGTCTGGTGCGACATAGGCAGTTTCAGACCTTCGAAGTTTACTACGGAGACTAATGCCTAAAGTGGTCTTTCTTGCGGAGACCAAACAGAGCAAAACTGAAATGGAGGCTATCCTGGGTTAGTTAGGGGATTTCTTTGGGGTGTTTATGGATGCTAAGGGTCATGTCGGAGGCCTTGCATTACTATGGGATAAAAGAATAGATCTGACCTTGGTTTCTTACTCGTCCCACCATATCGATTCGGCAATTAGGTGGGGGGGGATTCAGCCTGGAGGTTTAGTGGCATTTACGGATGGTCGGAAACCCAACACAAATAGAAAACTGGTCAACTCATCACGGAACTTAAATCCCACTCATCTCTGCCATGGCTAATTGGAGGGGACCTAAGTGAGATTTTCTACCATTGTGAGAAGAGCAGAGGTCAGCCGAAATCACAAACGGTCATCGATAACTTTTGTGAAGCATGCCTAGAGAATGACTCACATGACCTGGGATTCTCGAGGTATGACCACACGTGCTACAACTCTCAGCGAAATGGGGAGATCATTGAAGAGAGATTGGATCGATTCTATGCGGATACGGAATGGTCTATCCTGTTTCCCGGCACGGCTATGAAGCACGTGGACTTTGATATGTCGGACCACTCACCCATCCTGCTAAACTGCTATCTGACGGTCAACCAAAAAGGGAGGACACGACAGCATTTTCTCTTTAAAAATATGTGGGCATCGGATCCATCATACACCGATGTTATGAATACTGTATGGGCATCTACGTCAAGCAACAATGTTGTGGAGAATTTACTTTTTCAAATTGACAAATGCGCTAAGGAACTAGGCAAATGGAACAAAGAATAATTCAGCCATGTGGGCACTGAGATTCGCAAGCTTGAATAGTAGCTAAGAGGCCTGCATGACGCCATTAGCCACAGGGAAATATTGGCGCAGATTTGGGAATGGAGAAAACAGGAGGAGATATTGTGGTAGCAGAGAGCACGGTCGGACTATGTGAGGTACGGGGATGCGAATACAAGATGGTTCCATCGCCGTGCTAATATGAGGAAGCCTCAGAACTCCATTGAATGTTTGGTGTCCATTGCACGGATGAGGACAACATCTCTATTACGGAGTATTTTGGCCAATTGTTTTCACCTTCCTATCCTCTAGATATGGAGGAGACCCTTGATTGTGCCCAACCTAGGTCACGGATATGATGAACAATGAGCTTTGCATCCACACAAAGATCCGGGACAGGATGGCATGAACCCATTCTTTTACCAAAAATTTTGGGATTTATTGGAGACAAAGTGGTTGCCGCCATCCTTGCCATATTAGAGGGCCAAGCCATCCCACCAAAACTAAACCACACGTTGGTGACTCTAATTGCTAAGAAATCGAAACCTAAGAGAATTACGGAGTTCTGGCCAACAAGTCTCTGTAATGTGGTATACAAGCTTGTGACGAAGGTGATCGCAAATCGATTAAAGCCTTTCCTGTCTTCGATAATTTCGGACACACAAGGGGCTTTTATCCAAGGTCGGCTGATTTCGGATAATATTCTGGTAGCGTTTGAAGTTATGCATGCCATGAGAGGTGATTCAAGCTCCAGCGGATCCATGGCCATTAAACTTGACATGTCTAAAGCATATGATCAGGTTGAATGGCCCTTTTTAGTTAACGTTATGCTAAAAATGGGGTTTCGAAAAAGCTGGGTAGAGCTAGTTATGAAATGTACCAAATTAGTTTCCTTCGCATTCTTAGTTAATGGTGCTCCAAAGGGACATCTTATTCTGAGTAGGGGTTTAAGGCAAGGCGATCCCTTATCCCCATACCTATTCCTATTCTGCTCTGAAGGATTGTCGAACCTATTGTGAAGGGCAACGGAAAATGAGGCGATTCGAGGCCTCCATATCAGTCAAACGGCACCCATCATTTCACATCTAATGTTTGCTGATGACACTATTATTTTCTATGAGGCGAGTGTAGCCTAGGCAACAGCTATCAAACAACTACGGGGAGCTTACAAGAAATCGTCTGGGCAAATGATCAATTTTTCTAAAACTGAGGTTATGTTCAGTAAAGGAGTCCCAGTTGAGCGGCGCAATCACATCACACTAGTTATGGATATTCGAGAGGTACTGTCCCATGATAAGCATCTTGGAGGCTCGACCTGTTGGACGCTTTAAAAAGAGGCATTTCCTGTTTATTATCGACCGTATCAAAAAGCAGTTGTCAGGATGGATGGATAAGTTGGTATCCTGGGCGGGAAGGGAGGTGCTGATAAAAGCAGTTGCTCAAACTATCCAACCTATGTTATGAGCGTGTTCAAATTTTCAAAGGAATTATGCCAAACAATCCAATCATCCATCAATTGCTTTTGGTGGGGACATATTCAGGAAGGTCATAAAATTCACTGGCTTGCTTCCAATAAATTGTGTAGGAGAAAAGAAGATGGTGGACTGGGCTTTCGAGATATGGAACTCTTTAAGGATGCATTGTTATAGTTCTGGCACCTTTTTAAGGATGATTCATCCCTGGCGGCTCGTACCCTACAAGCAAAATATTATCTGGGTGGTAATATTTTCTAAGCCTCCCTCAGGATGCTAGGATCGGTTAAAAATTGAATGAATGCAACAAATAAATCACAAAGATAATATAAACAAGTAAAAATAAATCAACACCAGAATTTACGAGCAAAACCCAAAGTGGAAAAAACCACGGACGACAATGAGTCACAAATCCACTATAGAGAAGAGGAGTACAAGATCGATCTTAGAACGATACGTTTTAATAAGAAGATCGATTAGAGATTATAAAACTCTCTATAATGCTCTCTCCCAAATCTAGGAAAGTGGAACTGAATACTCGAATGGTATTTCTGTTGGTGTATTGAGAAGGCAGGAGGTGTGCCCTTTATAAAGGGTAGGATGAGCGAGGAACCCGCTACAAACCCTAACTGCCGCAGTTAAACAGCCGCCACCCACCATGTACCGTGGAGTGCAAATTGGGCTAAAACCTAACAATCTCCATCTTGGACCAATTTTCACCAGCTCTGAGACAATTACATCGTCTAAGAGACCCCAAAGGGTAGTGCCCCACAAGGCGGACCTTGAAGGGTATTAACCGAACTGAACGTCGGTTGAGTTCAAGTGATACCTAATCTTAGCACTGGGAAGTGACTTGTATGGGTTTTTCTTCATATAATATGTTGTAGCAGATCCTTGCAGGACATAGAGGCTTCCTTGTCTCAAACCCTTTAACAAAATCCGAGTGCTCTTAGAAACCTTTAGAACTCCACTTTCAGTTGAATATTTGCACCCCTTGGATTCAAGTGTGCCTGAAGAAATGAGGTTATGCTTCAAGTCAGAAACGTGGCGAACATTTGATAAAGTCCTGACAACACCATTATGGGTCTTGATTTTAATAGTGCTGATTCCAGTGACATTACTTTGGGCATTGTTGCCCACGTGAATAACAGTTGAGTCAATAGGATCATATGTTGAAAACTAATCCTTATGAGGACACATATCATTTGTACACCCAGAATCAAGAATCTAATCAGAAACACTCCCCCTTTCAGTAGAGGTAGCAAACAAAGCATCACCATCCGAATCAGATTCAACAAAGGTAGCTTTAGCAGGTTCATGACGGTATGAATGTGAATTATCTTCTTCTTTCTCGCTCTTGTTTTTTAACTTAAAACACTCAAAAATCACATGCCTTGGCTTTCTATAATAACGATAGAATTTGTTGGATTTACGATTCTCAAACTTTGATTTAGAGGCATTCCCTTTATCAAAGAATTCACCCCTTACTGATAATCTTTCACCTTTTTCAGCACGAACTTCAAGGTCAAATGTTTCTTTGGACATTAAGTTAGCCTTCACATCCTCAAAAGGTAAAGTATCATTGATACTGTATAACAAAATTTCCTTGAAGTGCTTATAAAAGGAGAGTAACGAGACAACCAACAAAATCGCTTTGTCCTCATCCTTCATTTTCACATCCAGACTTTCCAGATCAAAAATAATAGAATTGAACTCGTCAAGGTGGTTTTGAATAGGAGTACCTTCTCCCATGGAAGACATATATAGACGTTCCTCACTCTTGGTCATATATAATGCTTCTAATCGAAGCTAAAGATCTACCATGGTAGTCTTATCCAGAACTTCACGGAGAATATAAGTTGTCAAGTACAACTGAATCATTGACAGAGCCTTTTTACCAAGCTCCTCCCACTATTCATCGGTCATAGTATCAGGTTTCTTGGTTTTACCACCAAGAGCTTTCTTTACCCCATTCTGGGCAAGAACTGTCATCATCTGAACCTTCTATATGTTGAAATTCATTTTCCCATCGAGCATAGCAATATCAAACTTTGTGACTGTTGCCATTCTATAACTAGGCTCTGATACCACTTTTTAGGATCGATTAACAATTGAATATATGTAACAAATAAATCACAAAGATAACATAAATGAGTAAAAATAAATCAACACCAAAATTTACGTGGAAAACCGAAAGTGAAAAAATCACGGATGACGATGAATCACAAATCTAGTATAGAGAAGAGGAGTACAAGATCGATCTCAAAATAACACGTTCTAATAGGAAGATCGATTAGAGATTACAAAACACTCTATAACGCTCTCTTACAGATCTAGGAAAATGGAATTGAAAACTCAAATGGTATTTCTGTTGGTGTGTTGAAAAGGTAGGAGGTGTGCCCCTTATAAAGAAGTAGGATCAGCGAGAAACCTGTTAGAAGCCCTAACCGCCACAGCTAAACAACCGCCACCCACCATGGCCCATGGAGTGCAACTTAAGCCAAAACCCGACATGGGAACAGATCAGGCTTCACTTGGCATAGCATTCTAGGGGCCCAAGATGTGATTATTCGCGGCTCTCAATGGTTAATTAGTGATGGAAAATCAGTTAATAGTTAGGAGGATAGGTGGCTACCTCGACCAACGTCTTTCAAGCTTGTCACCCAACACAATGAATCCTTTGCAAACACAAAGGTGTGTGACTTGATTGATTATTCGAACTCTAGTTGGTGTGAAGCGTTGGTACAAGAAATATTTGTTCCTTATGGCACCGAGCAGATTCTTAGCTCCCCTTTCTACGACTCAGGGCCTAAGGACACCTTGATATGGCATTACCATGCATAAGGGACATTTACGGTAAAGTCTGCTTATTATATGCTTGTTAATGACCATGGTGCTTGTAGTGCAAGGACTTCCTTGCCTGAGAAGGATGTGTGGAACATGTTGTGGAAGTGTGATGTTCTCCCTTGCATCAAGCCCTTTGGGTTGCTCTGGAATTCTTCCCACACATTTAAATATCACGAAAAGCGTCCCAGATTTTTCAATGGCTTGCACTGTGTGTGCCCATTAGAGGAATCCGATGTGCATTCTGTCCTTCAATGTCCGGTTACTGCACAAATATAGACTAGTAGTGGTCTGGAAGAGGCTCTTTAGTCAACTAGGCTTCGGTCACTAATGGACTGTCTGCAGAGGGCAGTCATCGTGCTTGAGAATGAACATTTCGGCTACTTTCTTGCAGTGATATAGGAATGTTAGAATGCCCATAATCGTTTCATTTTCAAGAAAGCAGACAAAAACCTTGATGTGCTTGGAAGAACAGTTATCGCGTTTGTCCAAAGCTTTTGGGCAACTCAGGAAAGGGGGTCAATCCCCTCGGTGCTACAACACCCGCAAATCTGGAGACCACCTTTGGCAGCATATACAAAACTCAACTTCGATAGTGGCTGTGTCGGTGAGTCAATATGGTGTTGGGGCTTTGTGTTGTGAAATCATTTGGGGGACATCCTTGGAGCGGGTGCAAGACAAAGATTCGGGTCTAGTGGCCCTCTTGTGGAGGAAGAGAGCCTGCCTATTCCGAGTTAAGTTTGCACTGGAGATGGATATCTGTAACATCGTCATTGAAGGGGATTGTCTCGCTCATTCCAATTGCTCCAATCAAACACTATCAAGGAAAATGTCGTTAGCCTTTTTGTAAGAGAAATTCTATCCTTGGAGCGAGTGCAAGACAAGGATTCTTGGTCTTTTGTTAAGCGAAGGGGTAATGGGATAGTGTATAATCTCACCCACTGGCAATATTTTTACTTCAAGAGCCGATTATGGACTGAGGATGTACCCGATAATATTCTATCGTGGGCATCTAAGGATATGTATGAGTTCGTTAATTCCAATCTAATATAAGAGCGCGCCCCTCTTTTTGATCCAAAAGAAAACTTGTGAGGATAATTCTTGATCTCCCAAACAATTTATTCCACTTTGGGCAGCTCATTGTGCATCTGATTTATTATATTCTTATTAGCATAATATTCATGATCATGTCTATGTAACATAATTTTTTCCTAATCAGAATTGATCTTGGTTGATTGATTAATCTCATTTTTTCCTTCATTGGCCTGCACGCTTCGATTGCATTTGCTTTGATTTGGTGAATCTTTTATTCCCTTCATTAAGCCCATTCCATATACAAATTATCAAGACCAACAATATATTTCAATCTTCTATTAAAAAAAACATTATATTTCAATCAATATATGTTGGATTTTAAGTGTGTAAGATGTGGAAATATCAAGAGCATGATAAAATACATAGAACTAAAGCAAGGATTTTGAACGAAAAAATATATTTCAACTATTTCATGACGACGTACAAATAATTTCCCAATTTATAAGTGCTACTTACCAACACCAATAAACAGATGTTTCACATACACCTAAATCGGACATATTTTCCTAAGCAACTAATCACCAATTGGTCCTTACACTCACTCACTGCACTAAGCTCCCTCTTAGTATTTTCCACTGTAGTGTAGTTCTACCTTAATTTCCATTACCATTCCTGACGATTTATAGAAAAACTAAGGAGCTTGTTGCCAATGCATTATCCTTGACCCATGTAAATGCTTCCCTTAAAAGTCTAATTAAACTTCCACTTTTGACTATTGCTACTACTCCATCAATGCCCTTCACAAGTTGTTTGGCCATAGGATTCTCTAGCATCAACCGGCTATTCATAATGCATTGTCGTAATTTTATTATTGTACTTTTTTTTCTTCAATTGATTTTTAGCAAACCCAACGATCACCGCCTTGATAAAACTCAATACCAGTGGCTCTAAACTCAATACTAGTGGCTCTGGCTAACTCAATCTGCTAACATCATCACAACCTTTAACTGAACGAGCAATTGTTACCTGCTTGCTCTTTGCTACCTATATTCCGCTTGAGTAACTTGTAAAAGCTCTTCTTGTATCTCAACTCGTATGCACATTCCCTACAAGTCTGTACAGGCCATCAAACATTTTTCCTTTTAAGACTACGTATCATAGCTCCTTTGAAGGTCTTTAAAGCTTTACGTTGAGACAAACATCGATGGTCTCTTACATTCAATGTCCCTAAAGAAATCAAATTTCTTGTTAGATTTGGCACATGTCTAACCCCAGTTCATGTCTGCACAACTCCACCAAACATGCAAATTCGTACTGTTCCTGCACTGACAACTTGGCTTTGTGTACTGTTTGTTATGTGAACAGTACCATTTCTAGATGGTTGATACGTTTCAAAGTGCTCTCTAACTTAGCACATGTGAAATAAACAACCAGAATCTATGATCTAATATGACTGTCTTCGACTTTTAGTAGTCAATGAAAATATATCACCTCCGTCGAGTGGGTTAGAACCTTCTGCAATTCTCACTACTGATGGCTTCTCATCTTTCACATCCTTCTTCCTCTTGAGATAATCCCTCTTCTTATGACCTTCCTAATTACAATAGTGGCATTTAAACTTCTGACCACTCGATCTTAAATGTTGAGATCCTTTCTCCTTTTCTCTTGACCATCCTTGTCCCTAACTCGACTCTTTTGTAACTATGGCCAACTGGCCATCATTTGAGAATCCTTTGTTGCCTTGCCGAGTCTCATTCATCAACAGGCGGCAACCACCTTTTTAAATTTCAAGTTCTCTTTTCTGAATAAAAGAGTAGTCACAATATTGTTAAAAGATAAAGGCAATGAAGCCAAAAAAACAAAACCTTTGTCTTCCTGTTTAATCTTTACCTATACGAATCCAACTTCGTAGTTATCGTGTTGAATTCATCTAGATGTTGATTAAAGTCCATGTCTTCAGTCATTTGAAGACCAAACAATCATTTCTTAAAGTGCAATCTACTTGTTAATGATTTGGACTTGTACCCGTCCTCTGCCTTGTCCCAAATATCTACTTGGTCTATCAAGTCAAGCGTCTCTCAGAGAGTATTATTTGCAAGACATAATAAGATTGTACTGGCTGCTATGTTTATCAAACCTTCACACTCCTCCTTCGACATCTTCTCTTGCTGGTCTTTTTTCTTGAATGCCACCCACTCATCATTTGCCATCTTCTCGGTCCTGTTAGTCTACACCTCCAAGGCCTTAATTATTCATTCCCGGGTTAGCAAGCTTTTCACCTGTTGTTGCCATAAGATGACATTACAACGAGCATCAAAAGGTTCAATCGAAATGTTCGAGCCTTAAACTAATGCCATCTCCTGCATTCTTGTTGTGTTATTATATTTAGTTTTGATGATAACAAATCCAAGTGTAAAAATCTGTCCAAGTAATGTTGCTCCGAACACGATCTCCAAACAGGCCTAACTGGTGTTTGTGATCTTTATTGTATTAACTGGTTTGCTACATGTGAGAATGTCTTCTAGACAGGTTTTACTTGGTGATTCTATATTAAGTCAAGAACACCATCTCGACAGTTGATTGTAAAGCGTGTTCCTGAACTCTAGCAATGCAAAGAACAACCCCAGCAAACAAGGTGGCCTTGGTGTTCACAGCAGCTCTACAAATCTCGGACAAGATGACTGGTTCAAAACAAGAAGTCTTGGGTATATAGGTTTTATTTAATTAGACTCTTGTTAATATGCCAATATTGAAAACATCATTTTTAAACACTTCTTGAATCGGTACTTGCGCTAAGTGCTTCAGAACACCAGTTGCGAACAACCCTGCGAACAGGGTGCCTAGGGTGTTTCTGAACTGCAGTGGCCATACCCGATTATTTTTGAAAAATTCATTTTGGTTGGCCAAGATCTCTAGAATACTTTCCTTGAATTTCAAAACTGCTATTTCTCTGGAAAGGATATTTCCTGAAAATATTTTGGGAGAATTTCGAAAATAAGTTTTGGAGATTTGCCAAAACTTAAAGAAAAAAAATTTCCTTTGACCATATTTTTGGATATGGTAAATTTTCAAAAGCTGAAAATTTTTGGTTGCTTTTTGAATCCACCTCTCGGCTATGGAAAGATAAGGGTTATCTTTTAAGATAACAAAATCCCTTATATTTTGGGATAAATTAATCATTAGCCGTTGGATAATTTTGCAAAACAATTTCCATACTTAGCTGATTTTGTGGTTTATGACCGTTGGTTTTTTTGTTTAAAAGCCTCAGCTTTCTCTCTCCCAGCATATACACACAGACAGAGATATACAGATATTCAAAACACTCGAAAAACAGAGAGACAGAAAACTCAGTTTGAATTTGCATAAACACAGCCTTTTGAAAAATCCAGGAATATCAGAAAACTCGGTTTACACTCAAAGTTTCTTGAGCTTCATTCTGAAAAGCAAACCGTGACAAGCTGTGTTTGATTTTGAGTTTTCATACCATTGGCATAATAGGATCTTCATTATACCTTACATCTGCTTAGTGAGAAGCACCCCCTGTAAGGTGTTTGTAACCCTGATCTTGAATCAGAAAAGTGAGTGAGTGTGTCCTAGTCGTGTGGACTTGGACGTGTCTAATCTTGCGAAGGTTGGACGTGGTGTAACCTGTCTTTGGGAAGAAGGTTACGTGGTTGCAAGTTGTAACAAGGTGTGTTACATTTGTAACGTGTGAAGCCTGTTAGTGAAAGTGGTTAAATCCTACACGAGGTAGGTCATGGTTTTTCACCTCAGTTAAGCTAGAGGTGTTTTCCATGTAAAAATTGTGTGTGCTTTATTTTCCGCATCTATCTTGGTGATTTTCACCTCTGCAATATTTGAGAACACCCCGTGCAAACAAGCTATCAGGGTGTTTGTCACTTGAGAACAACCTCTGTGAGGGTGTTTGTTATCTACAACGCGAAAATCAGATACCACAATTCACCCCCCTCTTGTGGTTGGATACTCACGAACTCAACAAGTGGTATCAGGGCGGGTTCTCTTACAAAAGGTTAACACCTTGAGAGATTCTGAAGATGAGTACCCCACAAGGAATTCTTGAAGGGCAATCCATTACTCGTCCACCCTATTTCAACGGCCAACATTATAGTTGGTGGAAGAATAGGATGGAGAACTATATTCAGGCAGAAGATTATGAATTGTGGATGCTCATCAAGAACGGGCCTCTTGTTCCCACCAAGGTGCTTGAAGATGGTAAGAAGGTTCCCAAGGAATCCATAGAATTTGATACCGAGGACTACAAGAAAATGGAGAAAAATGCCAAAGCCAAAAAGCTTCTATATTTTGGCCTAGGACCCGATGAATACACTCGCATCTCTGAGTGTGAATCAGCCCAAGCTATCTGGAATGCTCTGCAAGTTGCTCATGAAGGTACGAGTCAAGTTAAACAATCTAGAATTGAGCTACTTATGCGACAATATGAGTTGTTTGATATGGGTGATCATGAAACTGTGATGGACATGTATACACGGTTCACCCACATCACGAACGAGTTAAAATCCCTGGGAAGATCTTTCACCACTGAAGAGTTGGTGAGGAAAATCCTCAGAATTTTACCTCGCACGTGGGAGGCCAAAGTAACAGCCATCCAAGAGGCTAAAGACATGAACCAGATCACCCTCGACGAGTTGATTGGAAATCTCCAGACCTATGAACTCCGAAAGAACTCACAGCAAAGAGAGGAGCAAAAGAAGGATTGTGGGCTTGCCTTAAAAGCACATGAGGACACTGACTCTGACCTTGAAGATGAAGATATGGCCCTAATGTCCAGAAAATTCAAGAAATTCTTCAAAAAGGTCAAGGAAAACAACAAAAGAAAAGAATTCAGTAAGTCCAGAAACACCCCCAAAGAACAGCTCACAGGGTGTTTCAAGTGCGGCAAACCAGATCACTTAGTCAAAAATTGCCCTCTGCTTCGAGAAGATCAAATGCCTGAACACCCTCGAAAACAGGGTCGAAAACACCCTGTAAACAATTTAGGCAAGCGATTCTCGAAAGCTATGCTGGCTGCTTGGGGAGATTCCTCTGAGGATGAAGGAGAATCTGAAGCTGAAGAAGGAGTCGTAGCACTTATGGCACAAAGTGATTCAGATTCAGATGATGAATCAACAATCAGCTTCTCAGATCTCAAGAACAAGGTACATGGTCTTAACAAAGCCACTTTAGAAGAACTTCTATATAATTTGATAGACACATGTGCTGATCTAAAAAGAGAAGTTCGTGACCTAGAGCTTGAAAATGAAATTCTTAAAAATGAAAAACTCGGTTTACATGAAAATGTTAATATACTCAAAGAAAACCTCTTTATAAAAGAAGGAGATTACTCTCGAATAGAGGAAAAACTCTTTGAGGTGGAAGGAATGGTTGAGTCCCTGCTCAAAGAGAACAAGGGTTTGCATGCTAATAAAGAAAAACTGGAAACCGAGCTTAGCACAAACAAACACTGGAACAAATCTTCACAGGCCCTTGCTTGGTTAAACACTCACCACAGTCGAAACAAAAAGGGACTTGGGTATAAGCCTAAATGAACAGTTTACCCAATTCATAGAAAGTATGTGGGATTACCTGAAAACATTGTTTGCTTTCATTGTGGCAAAACTGATCACTATCGATATTCTTGTCCTTTAAGAAAATATGCCAATGAAAAGAATGAAAGGTATGTGAAACAAATCTGGATTAGAAAAGATGAGTTTTACATGTCTAAAGGAATGGGACCCAAGTGGATCTGGGTTCCCAAAACTAACCCGTGATTTGTTTTGCAGGCTGAAGTGAGAGAGAACAATCCCACAAACAACCCAACAAACAGGGTAAGAAACACCCTGTCAAACAGATCAGAAAACAACCTTGAAACAGGCAGCTATGGTATGTTGATAGTGGGTGTTCGCGGCACATGACTGGAGAAAGATCAAATTTTCTCTCACTTACAGCTTTGAATTGTGGGAGTGTAGCATTTGGAAACGGCAAGTCTGGGACAATTGTCGGTATAGGTAATATTGGTAAAACTCTCTCCCACTCAATTGACAATGTGCACTTGGTTGATGGTTTAAAGCACAATTTGCTAAGTGTGTCCCAACTGTGTGACAAGAACAACCTAGTGGTGTTTTCACGAACACGTTGCTTGGTTGTAAATGACGACACAGGAGATGTTGTGTTGAGGGGGAAGCGATGTCAAAATGTTTATAAAGTTTGTATTTCCACCCTTCCCCAAAATAATCTGACTTGTTTAAATACATTAAATGATGATATAATGCTATGGCACAAGAGACTAGGTCATGCAAGCCTATCTTTGTTAAACAAACTTGTTTCCAAAGATTTGGTTGTTGGACTACCTTCCATCAAGTTTAATGATGACAAGGTATGTGCAGCCTGTGCAAAAGGCAAACAAGTCAGATCTTCTTTTAAATCGAAAAGGTGTGTAAGCACTACTCGACCTCTAGAATTGCTACACATTGATTTGTGTGGTCCCATGAGGATAACTAGTAGAGGTGGGAAAAAGTATGTGCTTGTGGTAGTGGATGATTACTCTCGATTTACTTGGACCTTGTTTTTGGCATCCAAGGATGAAACCTTTGAGAGTTTTATTGCCTTTCTCAAAAAGGTTGAAAAAAGAGTAGGACACTTCTTAATCAGCTTAAGATCTGATCATGGAACTGAGTTTGAAAATGCAAGTTCTATTAACTATTGTAATGAACATGGTGTTGATCATAACTTCTCAGCCCCAAGATCACCCCAACAAAATGGGGTGGTTGAGCGCAAAAATCGCACCCTGGAAGACATGACCAGAACAATGCTTATTGCCAGTGGTCTTCCTAGGTATTTCTGGGCAGAAGCATTGAGCACCTCATGTTACATTATAAATAGATGCATGATCAGACCTATGTTGAATAAAACTCCTTATGAACTTTTCAAAGGCAGAAAACCCAATATTACGCACCCTAAGGACATTTGGTTGTAAGTGTTTTGTGCATAATAATGGGAAGGATGCCTTAGGAAAGTTTGACCCTAGGAGTGATGAGGTAATATTCCTTGGCTATTCTTCTCACAGCAAGGCATACAAAGTCTTTAACAAAAGAACCTTGTGTGTTGAGGAAAGTGTGCATGTGCTTTTTAATGAATCTAACGTGTTGAGTGAGAATGATGCACAGGAAGATGAACTTGAATTAGGTCTTGTTCGAAAAGAAGTGTTGCTCCAAGATAAACGAGGTAAGAACACCATGGAGAAAACAACTCCTGAAGGTGTTCCTCAGAACAGCAGGCAAGGTGAACACCAAACAGGGGAAAACACCGCTGAACCCTGTTCGGAACCATGTTCTTCAGGAATAAGGTTACAAACAGGTGCAGAAACAGGATCAGGAGGTGTTCTTGAGCCTGATCCTACACACATTTCAGTTAGAACAGAGCATGTGTCTGTGGATCCTCTTACTCTACGACCATGGAAGCACCATAGTTCGCACCCTCTTGATCAAATCTTGTCAGATATTAATACTGGAGTGCAAACTAGATCTAAACTAAAGAATTTTTATGCTTTCTATGCTTTTCTTTCTAACATTGAGCCAAAAAGTGTGAATGAAGCTCTTGCAGATTCAAATTGGATCACGGCTATGCAAGAAGAGCTTCATCAATTTGAAAGAAACAAGGTATGGCACCTTGTACCTAAACCTGTAGAGAGAACAATCATTGGAACCAAGTGGGTGTTCCGAAACAAACTGGATGAGTCAGGAACAGTCACCAGGAACAAGGCACGGCTGGTTATACAAGGATACAATCAAGAAGAAGGGATCGATTACGAAGAAACCTTTGCACCAGTTGCTAGAATTGAGGCTATTCGAATTTTAATAGCCTTTGCAGCTCATATGGAAATCAAGCTATATCAAATGGATGTTAAAAGTGCATTCCTAAACGGATACCTTAAAGAAGAGGTGTATGTCAAACAACCCCCTGGTTTTGAAAATGGTGATTTTCCAAATCATGTTTTTAAACTTGACAAGGCACTTTATGGTTTAAAACAAGCTCCAAGAGCTTGGTATGAACGGTTGTCAAGTTTTTTACTTGAAAATGATTTTAGAAGAGGCAAGGTAGACAATACCTTGTTTCTAAAATCTAAAGGGGAATATTTTTTGATTGTCCAAATATATGTTGATGACATCATATTTGGTGCAACTCATCATGATTTATGCCATGAATTTTCAAATATGACGAGGAGAGAGTTTGAGATGAGCATGATGGGTGAGCTTAATTTTTTTCTTAGGCTTACAAATCAAGCAAACTCCAAACAGCACCATGATCCATCAGCAAAAGTATATCAAGGAATTACTTAAGCGTTTTGGGATGGAGTCGGCCAAACCCATAAACACTCCTATTTCTCCTTCAACCAAGTTGGTTATGGATGATGGGAGTCCCTCAGTTGAGGAGAAACTCTATAGGGGTATGATTGGGTCACTCTTATACCTAACCGCTAGTAGACCTGATATTGTTTTTAGTGTTGGTTTATGTGCCCGTTTTCAGTCTAATCCTAAGGAAACTCATCTTAAGGCTGTTAAACGGATACTAAGGTATTTAAAACATACACCCAATTTAGCTCTATGGTATCCTAAAGGTTGCAATTTTGATCTTGTTGGATATGCTGATGCTGACTATGCTGGATTCCTAGTTGATAGAAAGAGTACCTCAGGTATGGCTCACTTTCTTGGACCTTGTTTGGTATCTTGGGCTACCAAGAAGCAACATTCAGTTACCATGTCCACGGCAGAAGCTGAATATGTTGCAGCAGCTTCATATTGTGCTCAACTGTTGTGGATAAGGCAACAGCTTAAGGACTTTTGTGTTGACATTGGACGCATTCCTATTTTTTGTGATAACACAAGTGCAATTAATATTGCCAAAAATCCATGTCAACATAAAAGAGCAAAGCATATTGACATTCGACATCATTTCTTGAGAGATAGTGTTGAAAAGGGTTTAATCTCTATGAATTTTTGCTCAACGGAAAGTCAAATTGCTGATATATTCACTAAGGCACTAGCTAGAGACCTTTTTGAGAGAAATAGACTGGAACTAGGGTTGGTGAGAACACCCTGAGATACCTGTTTCCAGAACATGAACTGGGTTTGGTAAGATCAACCTTTACACCCTGTTCTCTCCCCCTGTTTGCAAATTTTATTAATAACGGATGTGATTGCATATGCTCGTATTGCATGCATTTTTTTTTCTTATCTACTTAGTACAGCATAAGGGGATGTACCGGAGCCGTCTTAATGCCATTCAGTCAAATCAGATCAGACGGCAAAGAACAGGCATAATACAGAGAACAGGTACGCCCCTTGGTTGCTCGGTGTGTTTGCTTTCCTTCCCAAGGCACAAGATGTTATTGCTCCTACCCGTTGCAAATCAAGAGATCTTCTCAAAGATTCGGCTGCTCTCTCTCTCTCTCTCTCTCTCTTTTTATGCCCTGCTCTTAGTACTATCGTTCGTCTTGCCCTCAAGCAAAAACCGAACATCCTGCAAACTCCTTAAACCCTAATCTCTCTCCTCTAGCAACAATGGCTTCCAACAACACTCTTCAATCAAAAGCCCTCGTTCTTTCTTCCTCAATCCCTGCTCCTTCTCGCCCAATTCTTTACAAACCTTTCTAATTTCTGAATCGCTTGTCTCTAAAATCAGTGGGAATGGGGATGGATGATATTCCCTTTGAATGTGGAAGGGAATTGGTGTTCCTCATAGGGGCAATTGCTTGTCCCATTTCAGTTGAGTCAGAGGGAACAAAGTCGGGGTCTCAAGAACAATTCTTGGAAACCCCTGAAGGGTTTAATTTTGAGCCCTGTTTCTCTGACACCGCGACAGAAACAGGGGCTGCCTCTGTCGAAGGTGTGGTTGTGGAGGATCTGCCTGTTGACTTCCAAGGGAAGTCGAATGAGTCGTCCGAGGAGAGTCTCGAGAAGAATTCTCTCCCTGAGGCTGAAACCCCCACTCCGGTCGCTCGAACTGGAGAGAAAAGGAAGAGGGTGAAAATCGTGGCTAGGCGTAGTAGAACGCCAAGAACAAGGCTACAACCAAGGTCTCAACCCTCACAAACTCCCTCTTCTCCTCAATCCTCTAAGCCCTCTCGCAAGTCTGCAAGAATCGCTTTTTAATCCGCTCCTCGTACCTCCAAACACTCTACTCCTATCATCGAGGAGATTTCTTCTTCTTCTGAAGGGTTCTCGAGTTCTGACTCTGAGAACACCTCCTTCAAACAGGGGACACCGGTGTTTTCCGAGTCATCTGAAGACCAAGCTCCTCCAAAACCAACCAATAAACCTGCTGTGAAGTCCTCTCCTGCCAAAACAACCCTCAAGCGTAAGCCCAGAACAGTCCCCCTACCAGAAACTACCACCTCTGTTCCTGTCCTTAAATGCCCAAAGCAGTTCACTCCCTCTCCTATGTCTGACAAACATGCGCAGTTGCTGAAGCGCAATGTCGTCAGGGAGAAGGTAGTGAATGTCAGCTTTTTCGAGGAACAGGGTCTGGAGGTGTTCTTGAACAAGCTTCGAGCCCAAGGCTGGCTTAAGTTGTTTGCAAACACCCAGTAAGGGTGTTCTGTGCCCGAGTTGGCTGAATTCTATGCCAACTGCTCTGTCACAAATGGGGTGGTGACAAGTGCTGTCAATGCGTGTCATTTTTCCTTTGATGAAGCCACCCTGAGTGATATTCTGGGCATCCCCTCTCGTGGATTTGCTGTGTATGTGAGGGAAGACAAAACGGCCCTGGAAACAGCCAGGCTCTTAGAGGTGTCCAAACGCCTTAGTCAAAAACAGGGCCTGAGAACACCCCTCTCGGTTAAGAAGGGTGAAATGACCTCCCTACACCAACTACTGTTTATGTTCACAATCAAGAACATAATACCGCGAGGTCAAGGGCGAAACTCAGCAGATGCCTTTGATTAATGTCTGGTGGACCTACTGGATCGGGAGGAACCAGTAAACCTCCCTGCAATCATGATTCGCCATATAGAGCGAATTGCGAACACCACCCGGGCACATGATCTTGGCTCTGGGTTTTTGTTGACAAGGGTGCTTGAGTACTTTGGGATCATGCTCACACGAAGAGTGCCGGCCCAAATCATTGATGAAATTGGCGTTGACACCCTACTAGGGTGTGGCTAGGGGGTTGGCGAAGGGTCAGTCTCCAAACAGGGTCGTCGACCACCTCGACCACATGTTTCTGGACAACCTTCCGTCAAGGTTGAGGCTGTTCTTGAGGACAATGCTCGCCTCAAAGATGAGCTCTTAGCTGTCAAGGCTGCTCTTGCTGAGGAACGAGCTCTCTCGGCCAAACGCCATGAAGATTTGCTTGCACTTCTCTCCACTCTTGCCCCTAGCATCCCTCCTCTGCAAACGCAACCACCCCCTGCGCCCTGATTGTCTAGGCTGTTCTCTAGTCTCCTCCTTCCTTACTTTCGTTTTTGGCATTTGTAAGGTTTTTAATGCAATATCCCTTTATTACTGCCTCTTGCATCTTCTGCTATTTACTTCTTTTCTTGCATTCATAATGTTGTTTATGCTTTTTAATGATGCCAAAAGGGGGAAGTAGTCCTATTGACGAGTGGACCTTTGCATTGACTTATCCCTATCAGCATTCATTCATTTTTTTGTCAATATGGTCACTTGGTTTGTCATCATCAAAAAGGGGGAATTTGTTGTGTTATTATATTTAGTTTTGATGATAACAAATCCAAGTGTAAAAATCTGTCCAAGTAATGTTGCTCCGAACACGATCTCCAAACAGGCCTAACTGGTGTTTGTGATCTTTATTGTATTAACTGGTTTGCTACATGTGAGAATGTCTTCTAGACAGGTTTTACTTGGTGATTCTATATTAAGTCAAGAACACCATCTCGACAGTTGATTGTAAAGCGTGTTCCTGAACTCTAGCAATGCAAAGAACAACCCCAGCAAACAAGGTGGCCTTGGTGTTCACAGCAGCTCTACAAATCTCGGACAAGATGACTGGTTCAAAACAAGAAGTCTTGGGTATATAGGTTTTATTTAATTAGACTCTTGTTAATATGCCAATATTGAAAACATCATTTTTAAACACTTCTTGAATCGGTACTTGCGCTAAGTGCTTCAGAACACCAGTTGCGAACAACCCTGCGAACAGGGTGCCTAGGGTGTTTCTGAACTGCAGTGGCCATACCCGATTATTTTTGAAAAATTCATTTTGGTTGGCCAAGATCTCTAGAATACTTTCCTTGAATTTCAAAACTGCTATTTCTCTGGAAAGGATATTTCCTGAAAATATTTTGGGAGAATTTCGAAAATAAGTTTTGGAGATTTGCCAAAACTTAAAGAAAAAAATTTCCTTTGACCATATTTTTGGATATGGTAAAGTTTCAAAAGCTGAAAATTTTTGGTTGCTTTTTGAATCCACCTCTCGGCTATGGAAAGATAAGGGTTATCTTTTAAGATAACAAAATCCCTTATATTTTGGGATAAATTAATCATTAGCCGTTGGATAATTTTGCAAAACAATTTCCATACTTAGCTGATTCTGTGGTTTATGACCGTTGGTTTTTTTGTTTAAAAGCCTCATCTTTTTCTCTCCCAGCATATACACACAGACAGAGATATACAGATATTCAAAACACTCGAAAAACAGAGAGACAGAAAACTCGGTTTGAATTTGTATAAACACAGCCTTTTGAAAAATTCAGGAAAATCAGAAAACTCGGTTTACACTCAAAGATTCTTGAGCTTCATTCTGAAAAGCAAACCGTGACAAGCTGTATTTGATTTTGAGTTTTCATACCATTGGCATAATAGGATCTTCATTGTACCTTACATCTGCTTAGTGAGAAGCACCCCCTGTAAGGTGTTTGTAACCCTAATCTTGAATCAGAAAAGTGAGTGAGTGTGTCCTAGTCGTGTGGACTTGGACGTGTCTAATCTTGCGAAGGTTGGACGTGGTGTAACCTGTCTTTGGGAAGAAGGTTACGTGGTTGCAAGTTGTAACAAGGTGTGTTACATTTGTAACGTGTGAAGCCCGTTAGTGAAAGTGGTTAAATCCTACACGAGGTAGGTCGTGGTTTTTCACACCTCAGTTGGGCTAGAGGTGTTTTCCACGTAAAAATTGTGTGTGCTTTATTTTCCGCATCTATCTTGGTGATTTTCGCCTCTGCAATATTTGAGAACACCCCGTGCAAACAAGCTATCAGGGTGTTTGTCACTTGAGAACAACCTCTGTGAGGGTGTTTGTTATCTACAACGCGAAAATCAGATACCACAATTCACCCCCCTCTTGTGGTTAGATACTCACGAACTCAACAATTCTTTACATTGATTTCCTCATATTACTGCTTACAAACCCTCCTTTCCAGTGCGACCTCACTCTGATAGGACTATTGGATTTTGTTGCCGAAGAAACTAATTTTCAAAATGAGTCAAAAGAGTGGGCTTACGCGTGCCAACCTCGAAATCGAGTCAGCTAGGAGCTCCTAACCTGCACAATAAAAAAAGGGTAGACCTCAAGTATAGACTCATGGAATGCCCCTTTGATGATCAAGTCTGGAATCGAAAAGGAACTGATAAAGAATAGAGCTCTAAAGATTTTAACTTTGAGGATATAGAATAGAGCTTTAAAGATTGTAACTTTAATCATCCAAGATATCATAAGAATTTGTATTGTCAGAGCATATTAATAAGCAACAATATTGTCAGATATCTTTATCCTCAAAGTAACAATTTTAAAGCTCTATCCCTTATCAATTCCTACCCAATTCCTAACTTAATCATCAGAGGGACGTTCTCAGGTCTACACCCGAAGTCTTCCTTTTTTTCACAGGTTAAGAGCTCTAGGCAGAGTCTACTTCGGAGGTTGCCACGCATAAACCCACTATTCCAACTCATCATAAAAATTAGTTTCTCCAGAAATAAGTTTTAAGCGCGTAAGATCCGAAAAATATCAAGAATACAATAAAATAAATACAACTAACATAAGAGGAATTTGAGAGAAAAAATATATTTCCACTATTTCAGGACAATATATAAACAACTAGCCCCATTTACAAGTGCTAATTACCAACACCAATAAGCAAACCCTTCCTACACCCCTAACCCAGATGTATTTTGCCTAAGCAACTAATTACTAGTTGTTCCCTACACTCACTCACTCACGCTAACTTCCTCCTTAGTGTTTTTCGCGATATTGTAGCTCTACCTTATCCTTGCCATTTATAGAAAAACTAGCTAGCTGTTGCCAATGCATAATCATTGACCCTTATAAATGCTTCCTTCAAAAGTCCAATTAAACTACCACTTTTGATTATTGTCACGTCCTTATTAATGCACCTCATTAATGGTTTGACCATAATTTCTCTAGCATCGACCAACCATGCATAATGCATTGTCTTCATTTTATTTCTCTCTTTCTTTTCTTCCATCAAAACCCAACAATATCTACATAAAGAGTGTTCGCCTTATCTGGAGTACAAGTAAATTGCATAAAAAAAAGAATATAAGTAAATGAAGATAGAATTAGCATATATAAAATGATACTCCAAGTAAATATATGATATTGATTACAAATAGGTCCAAAAATGTATTTCATTGTGCTAAAATATATTTGACCAACACAAATACTATATATAAAATTGATGGTTATAAAATCGAGTTAATTATAAAATGAAGGCATGCACCATTTCAAGTAGAATTCTAATCATATTGTTTATTATCATCAAATTAATATATAACTCCCAAAGATAACATTCCCGTAGCAAAGAATAAGATAATGATAGGTGTGTTGAGTCTAAACATATTGTTTAGTCTTTTTCCCTCTAAATTTACATGTTAAAATTGCTAATTTACCGATTCATAGATAGTCATAATTGATTGACAATTTAATGGATGAGGAGGATCATATAAAATATGATAGGTTTGCACAATGTTGTCACACTTATTACATAACTAAATGTACTATTAATGCGATCATTTTTAGTCAAAGTACAAAAGAGGTTTTGGATGCAATAGTTCTACATTTGGGGGCATTGCATGAGAATTAATTCCAATTTGTAAGTTGGTTACCATCATATACCACCTATCACCCATGATCCTGGCTATTTTTTTAGATCACCATCGAGCGAACAAAACTTGAATTTAGGGGAGTGATGATATGGATGTTCATTTTGCTAAGGTTGACTACGGAAGAAGTGAGGGTGTCAAAAAAGAAATAATTGATCAGCTTAAACTAAAGGGTTCAAAGAACCTAACGATAAAAAAATTGTGGTTATGTTTGACACTTATGGGGATAGGTTGTTGTGCTATTGAGGGTAATTTAGTAGGGTAAGACTTTTACACATAAAAGGATAGATTAGTCACTCTGTTGTCCACGTTTGCAAATTGATTGTCCACGTTAGTGAATTGCTCTGTTCACTTGGTGATAGTCCTCAACCCCCCAAAAAAAAAAAAAAAAACGATTACAGATGGGTATGCTTGCATCCATCTTGCAAGACATGATTAGTTGAATGTAATGCAGTGCAATCAACCTTGCAAGACATGGTTAAAGATGGAATTATTCATATGTGTATAATGTTTAGTTGAATATAGTGCAGCAATCAACCTTGTAATGCTGGAAACAAAATAATGGAAACAAAATACAAAATTGTTTGCATTACAGTATTACTTACATCTAATCAAACATTACCTTAGTATCACACACATGGAATATAAATGACGACTAAATTCATGTTATCTAACATCATTGAATCTTAGTTCTAGAGGAGTTATCATATATGTAGCAACTGATTGAAATATAAGATCATAAGAGGATATTGTCAATGATGAGAACATACTCGTAATAAGGCTATATCAGCATAGCAGCGTGACAACTAAAGTTTACGAGGCAAAACAACTATGTAAACTGCACATTTTTAAGTTAGAAAAATGTATGATAGTAATCAGCCGACTTGTCATATCCCCCCTTATGTTAGCCTTTGTTTTAGCCAACTTTGCAAATTTAGGTACTGTTTGTTTATATTCCCTTTCTCACCCACCTGGTGCCTAATTTCTATACTCAAAACCATATTCCTCTCGTTGTCGCATACGTGACGAAGCCTAACCTTTAGGTTAATTTAATTTTTACTGGAATTTCCCTGACGTAAACTTTTTCTTGAGGTGATGCGTACTCGAACTATAGGAGAGATGCAATCGGAAAAACTCGAGTGGGAGAGGCTAGAGAGTACTATTTTTTGATAATGAAGAAAACAAGGGTATTATTAGAAATGGACTATGTCTTCTTTACTATCGTTTCACATTATAAATAGCTAATGATATACATCTTGTGAAAATGCGAAAAGCCCCTTGATTCCATGGCTTCGTGGTCCCCTTACATTTGGTTTGAAAGATTGATGTTTTAAATGCGCGAGTTTCGAATGAGTTAAGTGAAACTTGATAAAGACCTTAGCGGCTAAAACCTTTTGAGTGTGAATTTGCTCATATATGTGATTGCAAATGCTTGGCAACCTATGTTACATATAAGCAACTATTAATGCCTCCTATAACTAATGATTCATACTGTTAAAAATGTTTTAGTAAAACTTAGTTACTTGAATTGATTGTACTTTATGAAAACAGGTTGCACTTGAGATGTTTATGTGCTCTTCTAAAGAAGTGAGCCAGCTTGTTTTAAAAAAGCATGATTCGAAGGTCATTGTAGGAGCAACGACCGCTAACTTCTTGTGACCACATTGGTGGCTGTAAAACTTACTTTTGCAAACAAGAGCCTTTTTTTATGCTTAAGATGAACGTTCATGATGAAAATGTTTTGGGCTAGGAGAGTAGTGCTAATTGTATGGACATGGTTTAGGGAGCAAACTCGGTATGCAGAAAGCCTAATTCCTAGCGTGTAGACCCAGTAGTGGGAATCCTAGTGACCATGAGAGGCCCTGGGGATACAATGAGTCGTGAGTTATGAGACTCACTTGAGGAGAGTACTAACAAGTGAATCCGATGCCCTGAAAGTGATTTCATTACCTGTTTTGAGATGAAAACTTCTTGCTTATGAATTATGCTAGTGCAAAGGTTTGGGAAAGTTCATGTAGCCTTTGAAAAGGCTCTTATCGAATTCCAAATGACTTTTCTGGGAAAACATTGTTTTTGTAAGTGCTTAATTTGGTGTAAGTGAATCTTCTTGTCTTTTTATGCGTTAAATTCTGTTTTCTTACGAAAAGAACCCAAGTTGGTAACTTTGAATGAATTCTTTTGATATTACGTGTTAACTGAGAACCAAATGGCCTCCTTTCCTCAATGCCTACGTCTTAGCAAGTATTAGCTTGCTATCGGAGTTATGTATGCTTAATATGTTGATATTAAATCGGAATAATGTGTGGTTATTACTGCTGAGGTAAAAGGTTTGTGGGTTAGGCAAGGTCAAGGTTTTCGAGCATTGAGTTAAAGATGGGAAAGGATGCATTTGAATTCTGGGGTGTTATTTTGGATGTGGATGGCCTTATACATTTAATTTGTTGATATTAAACATTAATTTTTGGGTGATGACTACTTAAAAGTATTGTATGCAACTGCTTTGTTTTTCAGGATGATAATTATCCACTGAGAGTGTGGTAGCGCACCTCTCAATTTCGCTTTTCCCTAGGTCTAACTATTCTTGGCAGACACGTAAAAAGTTCAAGTAATTTGAGTAGGGACCTTCCAATTGCTTTATGAAAAGAGTCATACGTACGAATATGTTAGTTGAGGTTGTATTGTGACTGATTCATAAGTACTTTAACATATGTAATTTAAATACATTAGTTGTCTAATAGTCGCTTTGAATAGCCGTGTGAGTCAACCATCTGGACAGTCAGTTGTTTTGTTTGATTGGAGCTAAGTTTGTTTTTGGGATGTGACCCCGGTGCTTGTACCCGTAAGTGCTTCTCTTTTCTCTTTAATTTTCAGCTTGTGTACTCCGAGCGTATGGCTCATAGAGTTGTGGTCTCTAGCATGTAGCCATCGAGCTTATTTAGATATGTCTCTTATGTTTTTATTATTTGAGGTTCTGATGTAAGGCCTTAAGACTGGGTTATAGTCAGTTTTTAGGTAAAACTCTGTTCGTTTCATTCGAAAATTTAAGAAATCATTAACACTTCTCGCCCCAGATGTAGGAGTGTTACACTATCATTGTCGTTATTATGATTGTGATTGCTACCATTATGTTTGTGATCATTCTAAATTTTATCATTGCGATTGTTGTCATTACTAAGATTGTGATTGTTGTTGTTGTTGTTGTTGTTGTTATTATTATTATTAGCTTGCTAATATTATTGTCACGTTTATTAGCATCATCATTGTTATTGTTGTTGTTGTTGTTATTATTATTATTATTATTATTATTACTATTATTATTATTATTATTGCTATTGTTATTGGTATCATTATTGTTATTACTACTTTATCTCCATCATTAATATAGCTTGATTAGGAGTCATAGTGTTGTTAACATTAGTATTTCTTTGGTAGTCCATTCATAGTGAAGCTTGAATTAGTCAAATTTGACTTACAACCTTAATTTGTTTTTGATGCCAAGGACATATTCTCTCGTTCTACCGAGAACATTACTTCTTTAACTTATAAAAATAAATTCTGATTTTTATTTTATTCTTAGATTGCATCATCCTCAACCTACTTAATGATTAACCAAATTTTCATTGATCTTTTGAACCCTACAATTCTTCATCAATTCATTCACACCATACTCAATCATGATCTACCATAATCAATAGCAATCAACCATCATGTTAATTTAAAGACTTAGGCAAATGATCGGAAGAATTGAAGTTTTAAATTTATAACCTCAATTGCAAGGTTTATCTCACCGAGTACTTGGGTGCTGTCTATTAAGAGTTAGGTTTCAAATACCGAAGTTCAACTCAATTGTTTCAATCTAGGCTAAACAAAAAGGAATAAAAAGAAAAGGAACTAAAATACCTAGGCAAACAGAAAGGACCTTCATTATAATTAAAACCAAGATTAACCAACTAATCGGGTCAAAACCTCACCTTCCCAAGTTATGCGAACGATCAAACATGATCGATTGTACCATAAAAGCTCGCTTGAGCCCTCTTTCAAGAGTTATAGGCTAGTTTAATTACTCTAACCACCTATTTTCATGGGGTTAGCCAAATTAAACTACAAGAGTAGCAACCCTAGATCTAGGTAGAATTTGGATTATTTTCATATCCAAATGCCAGCGATCCCCTCTATCAACACTAAACAATTGACCTCACTTATTAGCGTAAGTTAATTACCTTAAAACACAAATGAAAATTCTCTCAAGCATCTTATCAAACACTTACAACTAAACATCAAAAGGAAAATCAAAGCAAAGAATTAATAAAGTAGCAACCAAAACAAGAAGCATGAAATTAAAGAGAGAGAGAAGAGAAACTTAGTCTTCCATAGCAAAATCCACAATCTTCTCCATAATATACAGTAATCTACCTAGTTTATTCTTCCCCTAGCGGGGTTTTGGTGGGTAAGCCTAAACTAAAATCGAGTCTTAGAAACCTCTCGAAAAAGTCTCCTCTGAAATAAACCAAGAAGCGCTCGTTTTACATTGGTTAAACCAACAAGGGGCATAAAAGTGGGGTGGGGTGCCGACAGGCCGCCGCCACCCCCTAGAAGGTGGCTTCCACTGTAGTGTGGCCACGACAGCCGTTGCCTGGGTGACAAACACTCATCGGAGGCCTTTTTTCTTGGGTCCTTCATCTTCTTGCTCACTTCCTTGCTCCTCCTTGGCCCTTTTGCGACACTTACTCTATTGAGCTTATTACCGACGAAAGTTAAATAAAAAAGTAAAAATTCTAAAATTATATTATTTTGTGCGCTAAAGTAGGCAAGAGACATGCAAAAATGCAACAATTTAGTACCGAACAGTAAGCAATTAATTGTAAGAGAATTTCTTTACAAAGTATCACTTCCTTTCTTCATTTGCATCTTCAACCCCAAGAATCACTATTATCATTAGTCAAAAACAGCCATTCAACATTTTACCCGTTCAAGCTAGCGATAATTTCCTACTAATCTACTAAACTTTTAGAACCTCAAAGTTAACATATTTACCTCCTTTCCTTCACCTCCACCAACATCAACTTTGCATCCATGGTGCACACACATCATCATACACACAAATATCCCATTAGTTTCATTCAATTGCTATTAGAATCCATCAAAATTTCATGAAATTAACAAAATTAGACTTGAGTTCAGAATTAGTTTCCAAATCCTGACCCACAATATTCACCCACCCCAAAGATTTTAAGCATTACCAATTCATTCCCATAATAAAAAATGTAAGAAAACCATAAATTAACATTCATTTAATCTACCAACCTATGTTGATTCAAGTGATTTGACACTTGTTCCCCTTAAGCAAGGTCTCGGGTTCAAGTCTTGTGAATGGAGAAAATTTGTGATGGGAGAGATCTACCGCTTATTGGGACAACAGTAATTTGGCTCTAGTGAGATGGAGGATTCCAGACCAAAAGACATTAATTGAATCTAAATACAACATTTTGTTCGTACCAAAAATATGTTATTTTTATGATACTTTTACACCTATTTTATGCTCATTATAATCGTATTTTTAAGGTTTTTATTTAATTTTATTTTCGTTTGTAGGTTTTGAATAAATGTGAAAAAATGCAAGGAAATACGGGAAAAATATGACGAAAATACTGGGAATGAAAATTGGACCGAATTGAATCAAACTCAGCCCAAAAAGCCATTTTGCTATTCCGGCTCATTAGAAAAAAAGAAGAAGAAACCAACCCAAATAGTTTAAAAAAAATCGGCCCAACCCTTTCCCCCAAGTGTGCCTGGCACGTGATGTCTTCTTTTCCCCCAGGCGTGCGCCTCACGTGACCTCGGCTGAAAAATAAACCCAACCCCTTTATTTCTCCTCTCACACTCTCTCTCCTCCCTCTCGACTTTGGATTCCCAGAGAAACCCGACCTCCACCACCACCTTCTTCGCCGTTACCATCTTCTCTTTCATTTTCATTTCCCTCCACTGCAATTCTCGCTTCTTCTGCCACGACACCAGCTCCCACCATCCCCATCCACCAGGACAGCACAGCATCTCTATCAACAACCACTTTGCATCATCTCCACCATCCACGTCATCTTCGATTCAAGGGCCGAGATTGAAGGGCTCGGGATTATAATCAAGGCAGCGACGCCATTGAAGGATTTAGGTAATTTTAGGGTTAGGTTAGGTTTAATTTAAGTTTTAGGGTTTAATTATAGGGTTTAGTTAGTTTTGTTCTCATATTTCTTGCATTTTAACCTCAGTTCTAGCAATTTCGGGTTTGCTCCGGTTTTCATTTATTTTGGATTTTGAGTATAACATTCGAGTTTGTATCCTGCACTTTCAGACTGAATTTTGGGTTGGATTTTGTTTATAATTTTAAGGTTAATTTTAGGTTTAATTTCAATTTCAATTTCAGTTTTCAGGAACTTAGGGTTGATCTTGGTTGAATTTCGGTCTGCTTAGCTTCGAATTACATGTAATTATGTGTTTCTCGGTTTTAATTCACAAATTTAGCTGGTTTTCGTAAGAATTAGATGTGGTTGTGTTGAATTTTGGTCATAATTCCCCCCTCCCCTGTTCTCATTTTGATGAAAATGGTGTTGCGTTTCTGGGTTCGTAAGTTGCTGAGCTCAGGAGACCTCTGTTTTGGGGTTGAATCCATATTTGGGTTGAAAGGTTGCAGGTTTGAATTGCTCAGTGGCAAGTTTCCTCTTCCCATCGTTTAGACATTTTAAGCATTCTGTTAGCCTAATTCATCTGTTCAATTGCTGTTTATTCTCAATCTAGGTTGTTTCATTCTATTCTTCGCATTTCTTCTTGACTTGTCTGGGTTTCTTGATGTTGCTCTGTTCATGTGGAGTATTGCTGTTTTAGGTTTGATTTGCCTACGATTGAAGCCTGATTCCATCTCCCCTTGTGAGCTTTGTTTAAGCTTTCTGTGTTGCTTTTTTTTTTTTTATTTGATTCTGGTTGTTAATCTATTTTGAAGCTCTCATTTAGGATGTGTTAAGTGATGGAGAGATGCCCTTTGATTAGAGTTAATTTTGAATGTTAGGCAATGTTAGAATAACTTTGGAATTAGATGGATTTACAACCTATAGTTTTAGTTGCTTTTCATTTAAATCAATTGAGAATGATGCTGTGTTGGTTCAATTGCGCGTTAAGTGACCTTAATCTTATCCTTGTCCCTGAAGAGACGACCCTACAGCGAAAGCTGTACACTTGCGGCCCCTTTTATTCACACTCTAAATTAACCTACAAGTTTTTAGCAGCAAAGTTCTTCATGGCAATAACCTCTACACTGGCTTGTTCTGAGTATGTTCATTTCCTTTCTGATTGGGCCCAACTATTCGATAAGCTGAAACGGGCCCTTACCTGTGCATTATTGGCTATGTGGATGTACTCTTTCTGGTTCCAACTCACTACTTTTCACTGCTGCTATATTATTGAGAGTTGGGCTTCGTTGTTTGATAAGCTGTTACGTGCTTTGACGAACTTTGATCTGATTAACTGCTTGTAAGTTGTGATGGAGTGGCTGATGCTCCATATGCGCATTTGCATAATCTTCGTGAGGCATAGTTTGGGTACAATCTATATCCAACCTGGTATGATCGTTCCACCCTTCTTTTGTTTTTCATTTCTTTTCTTTTTTTTTTTGGTACTTAGTTGTGGATATTTAGAACTGTGAATTGTGACAGGTGATTGATCTTGAGAAGCAATTTGGGAAATGTTGAGCCGTGTAGGCTATGATCATCCTTGGTTTTGTTATGATTTTATAAATATTTGTTAGTTGTTGATACCTAGGATTGTGAGCAGTTGTGAATATTTAGGATTGTTCTTGTGCATGCTTTAGCTCCTTTGTTTGGTTTCTTTAATTTTGTGTTTTCTTTCCTTGGTTTCGTGTTTTGTTTTAATTTAGCAAGTTTCGGTTTTTCTTTGGTTTAATTTTTGTTTCATAGTTTCTTTTTGTTTCCTTTTTGGTATTTTAGTGTTTTTATTTTTGTTTTGTATTTAACTTTTCTTTCTTTTGTATTTTGTTTTGTTTTAAGTTTCTTTTTCTTTAGTTGGGTTTTAGTAGGTCATTGGTTTTGGTTTTGAGTTTATTTTAGTGAATATGTGTGTTTTGGTCTAGTTTTGATTTGTTTTGTTTGGTTTTGGTTTTTGCTAGTTTTAATTTAGAATGTGTTTTGTTTTGCTTTCTTTGGTCTTTGGAGATTTTGGTTTTTGGTTTTTGTAAAAATGTGTGTTTGCTTTGGTTTGAGTTTAGATTTTTAATTTTCATTTTGGTGATTTTGGTTTTGTTTGTGATTTTTATTTGTGTCCTAGTTTGTATATATATGTGGTTTTGTGATGGTTTTATGGTTGTATAGCTTATGTGTTTGCTTTTTAGTGCCTTAGTTTCCACAATGATAACATTGTGAAGTTTTGGCATGGGGGTGAGGTGCCCATTTTTTGAAAATTTTTGAAAAATCTAATAAGATTTTGATTTTGGTTTTGTTTTTGGGAATATTTACACTATGTCTGATTAGCTTGAATCCTCTGTGCTTTATTTATTAGCTTGTGTATAAGTAGGATGTGCATAATAGTTTTTCAACCTCAAATGTGATATTCTAAGCTCTAATTCTAACTCCAGTTGTTCATTATAAGTTGTGTAATCCAATTCTTATTTATTCCTTCATTATTATCTTTAGGTCTTAGTTTTCCATGAATGATTCTCCCACTAGCTTGTGACACGATTACTTTGAGAAATATTTTGAAGAAAAAGTGTATTATGAATAAAGAAGAAAATGAAAGAAAAGAAAAAGAGATGGAATAAATTTGGAATGACAAGTGTCCCTTTGAGGCATGCGCTACTGATTGTTACCCTTTGAGGCAATATTGCTACTAGGAAAGCTTACTTCCAATGTTATTATGTCAACAATATAGTTGTGTAAGCCAAGTGAGATTGAGTCTAATTCTCGTAAATCTAAGCCATGGGATGATGATACTGTTGTGCACGAATACTGGGATGGATTTAGAATCTTAATGTTTAGTGGGGTGAAACATTAGTGCTTTTGTGTCATTCATGAGGTTAAAGATACTTAATGTGTGCATTATGCCAACATGTGGGCTAATAACTTGGTTACATGGATGATTTAGTTGATTAGAATGCGCGCATATCTTTCCCAAATTCTGTACATATTAGTGTTGAGAAAAACCCAAAAAGATTTTCCTCTATTTTTGGAATAATTTTTATGGGTATTTCACCTGAAAACTCTCACGAGACCTCACTCATCAACTTGGAAGACCGAGGGGTTTAAAGGGCTTGTTGCATACGCTAAATACAACCGTGATTCCTATGGCAGTGAGTTAGGATTTTCTTCTCTCATTGTTTAGTTTCGGCTAGATAGTTTAGTTTTTTTTACTCGAGAACGAGCAAAATCGTGGTCTGGGGGTATTTGTTCGTGCCAAAAAAGTGTTATTTTTATGGTACTTTTACACCTGTTTTATGCTCGTTATAATCATATTTTTAAGGTTTTTAATTAATTTTATTTTTTTTTGTAGGTTTTGAATAAATGTGAAAAAATGCAGGGAAATGCGGGAAAAAGATAACGAAAATGCCGGGAATGAAAATTGGACCGAATTGAATCAAACTCAGCCTAAAAAGCCATTTTGCTATTTTCGCTCATTGGAAAAACAGAAGAAGAAACCAGCCCAAATAGTTTAAAAAAAAAAAAACCGGCCCAACCCTTTCCCCCAACCATGCTTGGCACATGGTGTCTTCTTTTCCCCCAAGCGTGCGCCTCACATGACCTCGGCTGAAAAATAAACCCAACCGCTTTATTTCTCCTCTCACTCTCTCTCTCCTTCCTCTCGACTTTGGATTCCCAGAGAAACCCGACCCCCACCACCATCTTCTTCGCCATCACCATCTTCTCCTCCATTTTCATCTCCCTCCACCGCAATTCTCACTTCTTCTGCCACGACACCAGCTCCCACCATCCTCATCCACCAGGACAGCACAGCATCTCCATCAACAACCAGTTTGCATCATCTCCACCGTCCCTGCCATCTTCGATTCAAGGGCATAGATTGAAGGGCTCGGGTATATAATCAAGGCAGCGACGCCATTAAAGGATTTAGGTAATTTTAGGGTTAGGTTAGGTTTAATTTAAGTTTTAGGGTCTAATTTTAGGTTTACTTAGTTTTGTTCTCAAATTTCTCGCGTTTTAATCTCAGTTCTAGCAATTTAGGGTTTGCTCGTATTTTCATTTATTTTGGATTTCGAGTATAAGATTCGAGCTTGTATCTTGCACTTTCAGACTGAATTTTGGTTGCATTTCGTTCATACTTTTAAGGTTAATTTTAGGTTTAATTTCAATTTTAATTTCGGTTTTCAGGAACCTAGGGTTGATCTTGGTTGGATTTCGGTCTGCTTAGCTTCGAATTACATATAATTGTGTTTCCTGGTTTTAATTCACAAATTTAGCTGGTTTTCGTAAGAATTGGATGTGGTTGTGTTGAATTTTGGTCATCATTCCCCCTCCCCTGTTCTCATTTTGATGAAAACGGTGTTGTGTTTATAGGTTCGTGAGTTGCTAAGCTCAAGAGATCTCTGTTTTGGGGTTGAATTCTAGATTTAGATCGAAAGGTTGCAGGTTTCAATTGCTCAGTGGCAAGTTTCCTCTTCCCATCGTTTAGACATTTTAAGCATTCTGTTAGCCTAATTCATCTGTTCAATTGCTGTTTGTTCTCAATCTGGGTTGTTTCATTCTATTCTTCGCATATCTTCTTGACTTGTCCGGGTTTATTGATGTTGCTCTGCTCTTGTGGAGTATTGGTGTTTTAGGTTTGATTTGCCTAGGATTGAAGCCTGATTCCATCTCCCCTTGTGAGCTTTGTTTACGCTTTCTGTGTTGCTTTTTTTTCCCCCCGATTCTACTTGTTAATCTATTTTGAAGCTCTCATTTAGGATGTGTTAAGCGATGGAGAGATGCCCTTTGATTAGAGTTAATTTTGAATGTTAGGCAATGTTAGAATAACTTTGGAATTAGATTGATTTACAACCTATAGTTTTAGTTGCTTTTCATTTAAATCAATTAAGAATGATGCTATGTCGGTTCAATTGCGTGTTAGGTGACCTTAATCTTATATTCACCTCTGAAGAGACGACCTTCAAGTACTACAGCGAAAGCTGTACACTTGCGGCCCCTTTTATTCACACTCTAAATTAACCCACACATTTATTACAAAATCAATCATTAAAAACAACAAAAGTGAATATAAGGGGTTAGGGTTTTCTTCTTCTCCACCCACTTGAATAACACAAGTAGAGGTAGCAGACGAACTAATGTCTGCGGTAGAGGACGACCAATGGGGACGGTGGCACGACCGGGGCAGAGAGACGGCAGGAGAAGTAGAATAGGTGGTGGGTCGGGGCAAGGAGGTATGCGAAAATGAGAGGTTTGTGGCTTTTACTTATTTTTGATTTTTTTTTGGTTTCTTTTATAAGTTGAGGAAATTTAATAATTTCAATTCTAGAATTTTCTAATTTTTCTTCCGTTTTTCCTCTTTTTTTTTTCCTTTTTTGTTTTAACCTAATGTATATATATTTGGGACAAATTTCTTGGACTAGAATTTGAAGGCTAGTTTTAGAGCATTTGGGTGTAAAACTTAAAAGAAAGAAGTATCATTTTCAATTTATTTACTCCTTCTCCTTGTATTATTTTTATGTTTTTCATACTTTATTATTATAGTTTCATTATTGTAGATACATTTTATTTAGCTATCATTTAAGTAGTTATTTATAATTTTCAATGAATTAGTATGGAGCTTAATGAAATTTCGTGTGGATGCCACTCTGACCATTCAACCTGTGATTGCGTAAATAAATATATGTATCAAATGCTAAATTGAAATGCGGGGCTCAGCTTAATTAAATTTTATTTAAGATGATTCAGGATAATTAGCACGATTTTAGATTTGGGGTGTTACAGATCACATTTCGATTTTTCTCATTTTTCACCCACTTTATTTTTTCTCAAAGTGATTTCTACATATGATGTAAAGAAGACCTCAACATCTTTTCAAATTGACTGGTGCGCCTTCTAACTGTTTGCACTTTGTGAGGTATGAAATTTCAAGTTTTGAACTGTAAAAATGGATTTTTTGCAAATTTCAGTATAGATCCATCTGTTTAAAATTCAAAGCAACATCATAATAAGTACATAAATTTTTGATAAAAGTGAGAGACACTACTTAATGTGCCCAATGTACTTGAGTAAAGCAGTTTTCTAAAATTCTTAGATCTCTTGTATGTCAGGAAAGCCTTATACATATTTTATTTATTTTGTACTTTTCGATAATTCGGTCCATGTAACATGCTTAACTCAAGATTTAAATATTAAAAACTCTCTATCTTTGAGCAGACTTAGTCCATTTGCAATAATTTAACTCCTCTACTAATAAAATGAACCACCTAGAAACATTATTCAACATGCAATCAAACTATACGTATGACTCATAAACCTTGGTATGGTACTTATGCCAAGATGATAGCCCCATCATTTCAAACACATTCTTAATTGGGCCCAAAGAAAGACACCAGACTGTGGCCCGTGAGAAAAGTGATTGAAGGGATGATTGTATTTGTACAAGCCCCTATGTGATAATCATGTCCTTAGTCACAAGTCATAACAGTTTTGGTCAAATATTGAACAACAACTCTCAGAGTTAACCTTGTATGTATATATATTTGTACATTTTGGCTTGCTTGTCCTTGGTGTTGACGTATTCTTTAGTGTGCATTTGTGATACTTCATCAAACTCAAGGTTTATAATCATAAATTTGTTCATATCTCATCTTTAGGGTGATCAACATCCATATCCACTCAAGTAGCCTTTATAGCTCCGTCATTGGTCCCCAGTGGAACTTTTGTATATTAGACATGACCTAATAGCTAATTGTATCTTGTTATTTAGCCACAGAGTAGCGGTGTGGAGTCTATCTTTTGTTTTTAAGAATGTCTAGCCACTAAAGCCAACCGTTAAGCCCACATAATTCATTCCACCCTCCACATGCCAAGGAATCATTTTTTCTGTCAAAATAGAAATGTTAAGAGGTCTAATCCTTACATTCATGTGTAAACTAGGGTCTCTCCACCCATCTAGTCAATTATTGCCTTGAGCATAGAGTTAAGACTCTGAATAAATCTCTATTCTCATCCTAATCAACTTAACTCTAGAACTGAGTTATCTTGAATATCTCTTAGCATAACCATTAGATAGGGAAAATGATCCCTCGGCCTTCCCTAGTAGAAACTAACGCTCCATAATCGAGTCCCTATTAGAACCACGTAGGGGTTTGATACAAGAGTAGATTCAAGTACTATGATGATTAGCACACAAAGCAGTTCTTCCCTCATCCAAATATATTAAGTAATTTGTTAACCTTGAGTGTTTTATTTGTGTACTTGCATGTATATTCCTATCTGTTACATGCATACCTGTCTCTCTTATTTTCGATATTTAATGATTTTACTTTGAATAAGCAATTGATCAACATTTGGGACATCTATATGAATGAACATATTGGTGTGAGCATATCCTTAGGACAAAAGAAGTTGTGAATCCTTAATGTTTACACTTCTATAAGAGGACCCCAAACCCCCATCTTAAATTTCTAGAAAAGTTTTCATTAAATTTCTAGAAAAGTTTTCATCTTTGTTTTCAAAAATAGCTCTTGAACTATTTTATGAAAACCCCCTTTATTGGCTCATAACAAGGTGGGGACTCTAGTCATCTTATTTTGTACCATAAAAACTAGGCAATCTCTTCCAATGGTGGGGGCATCTCTTTATACACATGTACTCATCCCACATAGGATCCATAAAGAAGAACCCCCTTTTCCCTTCGCCACCATCTATGCCCCATAGGGAGATGACGTGGTCGAGGTTGAATCTTGCCTTGGACTTTTTTTTGTGCTCCATAAAAGTATTTTTTTAAATATTTTTTGGTCTTTCATTAATCCGATGTAAGCCACTAAGAACGTCTTGCATCATCGTCGATAGGCTTCCCCTACTCAGGAGCCTCACTTTCCTCCCACCTCTTCATGGTAGTTGGTGACATTAAACTCTTCATCTGAGTCCCCGAGGACCTCTCCCAGTGTGCCATTGACTTCAAGTGTAGTACCTTCTCCACATGTTTGGTGGTGATGAGGACTGGTTCTTTTTTCATGGTGACAACCAAAGTCATTTCCTCCTTAGGGCTAGGAGTTTTTCCTTGGAGGATGCCGGGCGGAGAGGGCCATACTTTTTAGCTGCTGTTATGAGTAGGCTGTAATGGCCGGCTAGGTTATGACAAGGGATCTTAGGAGCAGATGAGATTTCCACCATACCTATGCGACTTCGGGATCCTACATCATTCGTGGATGAGGATTTCCTAGCATCCATAGTTGGCTTATAGTGCCCACATAACTCTTTTAACAATTTCTTGTTAGGTCCAAGCTCATGCGATTTTCCTCTACAACATGGAGTGAATCATGAAACAAACTACCAAGGAACAGGATTAGAAGGGGGAACACCTATTTATTCTTGTTGTTGTCTTCATTTAGACACTTTAAACCATTTTTTTTATTTGAATGATGTTTGTTTGGGCAATGTTTTTTCATATTGTTTGTTGTTTTTCAATTTTCCTTCGACCTGAGATAATGAATCCCTTCTTTATTTTGCTTAGTTTTCTTTTTTCAATTGCTAGGACTATACTCGTGTTGGAGTGTTAATGCTAAGTGTATGCACACATTGTTAAAGTTATGCTCAATGTTAAAATGTTGGTATTATCTGTAGGGTTTGTTAGAGCAATAGAAGAGTCCAAAAATTTTAAATTTCTGGAGAAATACTTAAAAATTCATCGATAAAAGAAAAGGAGGCCCATATAAGACCCCTTCTTCTCCCTTAGTTTTTGAATGTGGAAATTTTAAGGGGATATTATTATAAAGGAAATTCAAAAGGATAGATAAAGTTGATAATAGAAAAGAAAAGAAAAGAAGAAAAGAGATTTTTTTATCATAATTTGTACAAGATATTTGCAAAATAATGGCAACTCACTTTTTGAAGCTGAAATCTCAAAGCATTGTGAGTAGGTTAGAAAAGGAACCCAAGTCATGTTAATTAAATAATTGTTTACTCAGCGCCTACGGGAGCTTGCTGGTCCCTAAAATCATGTCATCAGCCCCCAACGGCTGGTAGATGATGCTGACTAATAGAGTTAGGTTTTTGAGCCATTGCTCTGTGACTTTTGAGTTATTTGAAGTATTTTTTACACTGCTCTTAGCCCTCAGACACACTAAAGCTTCTTCTCTTTATCTTTGTATTGCTTCATTTAATGCTCCCTTTTAACTGTGGAGCTGAAGCATTAGTAAGTCTTATATTAACATGCTTGAGCCTTATGATTTGAATTCTCTTCATCTTCTAAACAAATCAACAAAAGTGATCGGTTGTTTCGAGCTGTTTAGTACAAGTTATTCCATGACGTGCACATTTTCCCCTTTCTAACTGAGAAGATGTGCTCCATGGTTAAATGGTTTGAAGCAATCCTCAAATTCTCCAAAGGCAGGGGGTAACCTATTCTACCTCAAGTAAAGGATTCTTGTATTGAAGACGTTTAGTCTGTCTTTAGGCTATCCCTTAAAAAGGCTAGAAAGGATATACATGGCAAAATTATTAACCATTCCTAGGTTATGAGGCCTTTTGTATTTGGAAATTGAGGATAATATTTAGTGTGAAAGGCCAACATGCCTATATTTTCTGCCTTCTGCACCAACTTGTCTTTCGCAGAGAAAGGGTTTAGCATATTTAGCTCCTTTCTTTGCAAAAATTCCATTGAATAAGTCTCCTATCCCCATGGCTCCAGCTGAGACTATCATAGGTCTAGATAATATGGAAAACAATTGGGAGTGTCCCTTCATTAGGGGAGCCCCCTTCGCCTATTGGTACAGCATTCAACTCTCTTTTTTCTATTAACATTTCCTAGTGTTTCTATTTTCGTTGTAGAAATGGTTCTTGGAGTGTTTGTAGTATGTAAAGACCCCCTAATCAAAGTGAGGACTTACATCGCAACATCTTACCCGACCCCAGGCCTTGTTCATCCTCGTAAGCACATACTCTGGGATGTGTAAGAGTAGTGGGATTTCTTAGAGACCTTGGAATTTCTTGAGTCATTTCATGGTAGAAGATCAAGAGATTTAGGGCCCCTCAAAAGAGGGCAAAGTACTTGTCTCTTATTGTACTTGAAGAGGTGACATTCGTCTTCCAGCTCTAATTATTTCGCGATCCGAGCAGAGATAGGTGGCTCCTCATTTTGGCGCCTTCATTCCTCCTCTCTGTAAGCATTCCCTTAGGATCATCGTGTCATGGAAGGCCATGTGGGCACAAGCATTTCTGTTTCCCATGCTTAGAAAACCGACCACTCAGTAGGTTGATAGGACTTGCCCGGATTGGACCAATGCCATCCCAGAGACCAGACAAGAGTCTAAAAGAGATAGAGAAGAAGGCAAGAACACAAAAAGAAGTGGCCTACCCATCTTAAGAGTATGGTGTGGAGAAGGAAGGATGATGAGAAGGCCTATATCTCCACCCCTAGAGAGAAGAGAGAGTAGCCCTTCTTTTAATTCCCATGTTGCAACAAGCCCTTCAATTTTGAGGCACTATAACAATTTTTGTGACATTCTTATTAATCCCCCTTCATATTCTACCTATTGGATGAAATGAATTATCATATGCTATCTCTTGTGCATTTTGTTTTTTTTTTTTTTTTTTTGGTTGTAACTATCCTTAGTTTTTTTGGGCATTTTTGCTTGTTATTATTTATTATAAATCTCAAGATAGACCCTAAATGGGGTTGATTTATCATACTTTTGGTTTGCTCATGTATGTACTGGCAAATTTTTATTTTTTATTTTTATCGTAGAAGAAATGCAGCCTACTAGGCTCTGTTTGGACATAGCAAAAGCATGTAAATACCATCCAGCTTTAACAGCTGTTGTTTTTACTCAGCTAGTTTCTAGCTCCATAATTTTGTGTTGCTGGGTTCTGGTGATAGATTTTTGTGCTGCTGGGATTTAACGACAATCTCCCTTATGCTGCATAGTTGCTAATTCCTTTGCTTTTACTCTTCTAGAAGTACAAACATATTTAATTGTTCTAACTTTGTGATTTGTTATAACTTACAAACTTATATTTCCACAACTTTATGACCCCTTACGCGAAAATCGCTTTTGTATACCATGAGCTTGGAGGGTCCGGTCCACAAAGGTCTAAACTTTTCCTCAGTGATTAGTAACGGGCACTCAAATGAAATTGTCTACTGTATCATGTACTTTAATGCTTCGAGCATGCATTTTTAAATCAAAATTCCTTTCCATTCTTTGCTTATATTTTTGTAAATTATGTTGGGCTTGTAATCTTTTTTTTGAATGCCAACTAATTCTTTGTGTTAGGCTTATATCCAATCGATTTCAGATACTTACCCTTTAAAGTGACACCTATAGTGATGGAATCTTTATTTCCACTAGGACTACTGCCTCCATCCTAAACACGAGGGAGTACAGTGTTGCACACGTAGATGGTCTCATAGACGTTTGTTGTCCTTATAATGCATAAAGAATTTTATTGGGCCAATCCTTGTAATTTTCTATCATCTTTGTTAGAATATTTTAGATGTTTATATTGACTGTTTCTATGTCTCCTTTTGTTTGTGGTCTGTTAGTAGTGGACCACTAATGTTGAATCTTGTACCACTTATGCAATTTCGGGGGCTTATCCTTGAAGTGATCATTGCTTATTAGCTCATACAGTGCATTATATCAACAAATAATGTTTGTTATGATGAAACATGCGACTTACATGGAGATTAGGTTGTATATGATGTTACCTTCACCCACTTGGTGAAGTTATCAATGGCCATTAGAATATATTTGTGACCATTTGCTTGCTTTGGCATGATCTCACCTATGATGTGAATTCCCTAAATAGAGATTAGCCAAGGTGAAGTGCGTGTGTATAGCAGTGAGGGAGGCATATGTTAAATTCGAGGCCGCTTTTCACATTTGTCACATCTTCGAGTGAACTGAAAGTAGTCTCGATTCGTTATGGTTCAATAGTAGCCTTGTCTTTGTATTTTCTTGAACAGCAGTTATCTATTGAGATAGGTTCTGTAATCTTATCAATGAATCTTCTCTATGAGCAGTTTTACTTCCTTTGCATTTACGAATCACAGGTTATCAACTAGTTTTCTTGTGCAGTATGCCATTGTCCACCATGAATTGGGAAGCTAACCAGTGAAGTGTTCTTTGGGCTCGCTTTGAGGAATCAAGATGAAATTTCCCTTTCTAGTGGTAATTCAATATGTCAATATATCATTGGAATGCTTCCTTGTTATATTATGTTTCCAAGCAATATGTTGGCTTGCCTTTCCTACAAATGTGATAGTCATTACAAAATCTTTATATGGTATGACAATCATGAATACTAATTTTGTAGTGCATCTACAAACTGATTATCCTCTCTTAGAAAGTATGTGACTTCTAGCTCAAGCAGGATGTTATCTTTTCTATATGAGCTTGGTAAAATGCCAAATTCTCACTTTTCACATTCCACTATCCAATGATCTGGTTTATGATTAAGCTCAAGTCCTATACACATTTAAGGCTCTAATTTAGAGATCTCTGGTGGCTTACATTCCCACGAGACAGGCCTTGCACTCAGTCACGTTATATGTGACCTAAAATCTAATTTTGTTGAGATCAGGATGTGTTGCCCTTGTGGTGATGCAATTAAGATGCCAATCTCATATCCCTTATGGTTAGATGCACAGTCAAAATATGTTTGGCATGCTTTGTCTTTGGCTAAGAGGATATCACCATCGAGAAGATCATAATTTTCTTCCTCATGTTTTACGTGATTGTATGCTCGGAAATCTGCTACTACTCTTCCTTTTATAGATTTTTGTGCTTGAAACTTCAGATGGAATTTAGAGAACAGAACCCTCCATCATGAAATCCTATCATGAAGGATAGGCTGAGACATAACATGTTTCAACGAATCCACTTTGGGTACGACCTTAACTTTGTTATTGAGCATGTACATAGTGCCTTAATTTCCTAGGCTGTACATATGAGAGCTAGATGCATTTTTTCAATGTGAATATATCAAACCTCGTAATCAAGGAACCTTTTTCTCGAGCAATGAATGGCGTTTTCTTTTCCTTTGCTTTCTTGAGCTGGCAAAATGCCCATTGCAATTTTCATTGTTGTTTATGATCATTTCATCTATATGTATCATGCCTTGTGGCAAAGTTTGAGCCATTCTTCAATTGGTGGTAGCGATGTTTATTAGGTGAAAAGGAGTCACGTTACATCAAATGTTACCCCATTGCATGATGATGGTGGTCTTTTCCTGATCTTCCTCTGCCATTTTGATTTCGTTATAGCTGGAATAGCCTTCCATGAATGACAATAGGCAATGTCCAGCTATGTTGTCCATGGCAAATGATCTAAGGCAAAGGGAAGTCATCTTTCAAACTTGCCATGTTTAGATCTCAAAGATCCATAAACATACGGGCCAATCCAACTTTTTTAGGCATTGGGAGAAAGTTGGCTACCTATTCAAGGTCATTGGAAACCATAGGATGCCTGCATCTAGATTGATTGTGTACTTTCTTTTTATGTTCCATTTGAGTTTTATTTAGCAGAGTTCATGTTTGATAGGATTCATGTATGGATATAGTGGGATCTTATGCTTGGCGATCCCTCAATCAATCCCATGCATGTCTTGATACAACCATGCAAAGACATCTTTAAATTGCTTTAGGAGGTGAGTAAATTACTCTTCCTCTTTGGTGATCAGGGATGAACCCAATTTGAACTCTTATGATTCTTTGTTTATTGCAACATTTATTGTTTTCATTTCTTCAAGGATTCTAATTATATTTCAATTTTGTTCGTCATTAATTAAGTGTCTAGGGCGTTTAGATTTTCATTAGTGCGAACACAAGAATCATACTTACTTATTTTATTAAGGTCCTGAATAAGTGCATTAGTTTTAGTATAAACCAATTTAAAAGAAGAGAGAGACTTCACTTGTAAACCAAAAAGGATTTTGGCTTATAACTGAGGTTTTAATTTGGTTTGGAAGTCAGGCCCTTTAGGCTCTCAAATGGTCATCTTAATCCTTTCCTTCCCATTGTTGGTGGTACATATCAGTGCGGTATCACATCCCTTCAACTATATTAGTGATCACATCCGTAAGGTAAAAGTCCTAGTCACAATTAGCGTCCATCCTAGTTCTTTATGCTTCTTTTTTCCACACGAAATAACAACCCAATATAGTTTTAGCTGGCCTTGGAAGCATAATATGTTTTTGATTGGATGTTTTCCAGTTAAGTAGACTTCTTCTTTATAGAAAGTGCAGTCGTAGAAGATCTTGAATCCATAAGGATGTCTCCTAGATGTGGGATGTATCTTTAGTTTGTGGAGCCCAAAATAAGGTACATCTTCCCACTCCTTTAGGAGAGTCCCCTTAAGGGTCAAGAGGCGTACCATATATATGGTAGCCCTATTTTTTGAGTGCCATTTGAGCTTTTCTTCTTGAATCATCATATAAAGCTCTTGAGGAGAAGGCTGATACCCAAAGCCAAACAGGTGAGCAAAGGGATTCACCTTAAAAAAGGGATATACATTCATGGCCTCTTCCCTAACTTGATCCCAAGTAGGTGGCCTATGATTCTTATCTTGAACCTTCTTGCTGAGAAGGGTTCAACTTCAAATGAGATTTCATCTTTTTAGCCGGTGGTAGTGTATTCTTTGGCTGCAAAGCCCAATTCTATGCTATCCTCATTATGCTTGACCTCTAAGACTAAAGCTTACTTGTTGATGGTGGCAATAATTTTGCTGACATTTATAGTCATGATGACCCCTTTTAATACTATCACAACCCTTGATGGAGAGGCGCTGGAATTGCCTTTTCATCATCTAGTGACAAGCGACGGAAAAGGTGGGTGAAAGAAATTTGGACGTTTATGATGTGGAAAGGTACCTTCCTTTCTATCCCTCCAACTACTACGTTAAGGGCAATGGCTCCCAAGACAGTTTGGATGGTGAAATCATCAGCTTTTACTAAGAGGGCATATGCTAACTGAAGGCCCTTTTTCATTACGGTTATGGGGTACGAACTTATTTTTGGTAGGCATGGTCAGATACATGGCCCTATTATATTTTAATCCTTCAAAAGGAATGGGAATGAAAAATATGGCAAGTGTGTAGCATAGGGAAATAACATTCTTAATTCTCGCTTTGCCATGTAAATGAAGCATATGATAATCAATCAAGTTTGAGATTCATTATCCCTTATATTCACGTCAATAAAAGGCAATTTATAACACGAAAGAGTAAGGGCATAGAAGATACGCATTCAAACTAGCAAGATGGTTTCCTCCTCCTTAATTTAATTAATAGAACATGATCTAAGCCTTATAAGCATGAAGTGTCCTAAAAATAAATGTGATTCATCCAGGCATATGAAATAATCTTATGAGGTTTATCACTCATAGGCAATTAACATCAACAAGCGGTAAAATCATACAGGAATCTATCTGATATTAATTTAGGCAATCACAAATGCAATCAGGGCATGATTACAGCAAAGCAAATGACATAACCATGTGTGGCATAGAATAAGTATGACATCTCTAAGGCGCTGAATCACATCTCAAATCAAGTGCCTTGACTTGTGTTGTTATCTTTTAACTACATTGATTGTTCTATTGTCAATATCATTATAAAGAATACACATTCAATAAGATCATATTATATAAGCATTTACAAGCATGATGAGGAATCAAACTATGATAATTTAGTTAGCTAATAAGTTGGATAGATCAACTGAAGTTGGTCACTAATAAACACTTTGACTGATGATGATTAATGACATTGGTGGCAAATACAAAGTCTGCTTGGATATGCTTCATGCCATCCAATTTGCTTCTTACCCTTTGCATGTTGGCTTTGTGTGCACTGTTGATCATTGACTAGCTTTTAAGGTTAGAGAAGTTGCACAACCTTTACATTATGTTAATGTTTTTCCTTAAAGTGTTTTTCACGATACGTTTTTGATCATGTAGCTTTCATCTTTTGTCAAGGTCTTATTTTTCTTGCATTCATTTGATTAACCTTGTTAGATCTATGAGTAGGCTCCCCTCAAGTTGTGCATTTCGATTAATCATACTAATGTCATGTTAATTAAGTAAGAATGATAAAACATATGGCACATGAAGAGAATATTAAAATATAAGATTATCCATGTGCCTAATCATAAAATAGTAGTAAGAGTTGCAAAGTCACAAATAGCATGAAGGACAACATGACATGGATCAAATTATCTCTCCCTTATGGAAGCAGTTTGAGCAATATAAAAGCATGAAGGAAAAACCGCAATAAGTATAAAAAGCTCATACAACAATTTCAAACTTTATCATGATAACAATTAGCCCATGATAAATGTATCATATGGGGGTAGGCATGGAATGTATGAAAAATTCGAGGAAGTGTAGTTTAAAGCATGTGACCAATCAAAATAAGTATAGAGTATGCTAAGTCATTTGACGTTTACCACATGCATAGATACATATTATACATTACAAGCATATATATGTTAATAAATAATGGTGACCAAACCATGTAACGTAAGACAACATTAATGCATAAATGATCGGTGACATCTAAACTTAAGAAGCATGATAAGTTTCAATTAAGGAAGGATGTCATGTATCTAGGCTATGATGAGCATGATCACCAGAATGTGGACATATAAGCTTGCATTGATATTTCCAAACAAGTTTCAGTGTCTTAAAAATGAGGCTTTTAGGTCTAGTCCAGCACATCACTTTGAGATTGTTCGTGGTTCAATGAATGACAAACTGTATGACATATAACCACATAAGGAACACATGCTATGTGAGAGAAAGTATAATATGGATTATATAATCACATTAGATCCTAATTCAAGGGAAAATGTCATGGATTAAAAAAACATTGATCCACATAGCTACGCAAGAGTCATAAGATGATCACATCTAAGTATGCATCTGTATCAAAATCAATCATGCATACAGGACCGCTAAAAGTCAAATCATGTATGTATCAAACCACTAAAGCACATTATCTCTTTATCCATCAAAAACAATTCAATCAATGAATGCTTGTAGCATTTTGATCTGTCATTTGAATATATGAAAATCAAGCATGTGAGGCTAATACTTAAACATAATCTCTAGCACAGATTGTAAGTATACTTTCTCACCTATTTTCAAAGCCCTTAACTTTGAGTGCTGAAGCTCAATGTTGCAACCTTGATATTCTATGCTAAGATCAGAGAGTAAGGCGATGTGGTAATTGACACATGAATCATCTTCTTGGCTCTCAAGGTTATGTATCAAAAGATAGGAGTTTGTCTAACTTTAGAGTCTTAAGCAGTTTTGCTTTCAGGATCCTTAACTACTTCAGTAGGTTGATTCAGTGTGCTTCGAAGTTTACTTCAGGTGGTAGCTTCATTGGATTTGACTAGAATCTCTTCCTCATCTTCCTACTTGGTTACCTTTAACTCTTGTAAAGAAGATAGGCTATTTTTTTCATGGACAACATGAATGCTTTCTTCAACCACCTTAGATCTCTTATTTTGTTCGTATATACCTTGCTATGATGGGAACAACCAGCAGAGATGCTTGAGTTGGTACACCAAAATTTTCTAAGGTTCTCCTTGTGATTGTGATGAATGAAGCACTTGTGCCGAAAGGCCTTGAAATATAAGATTTTGAGGCTTTTTGCCTTTGAATAGCCGATAAGGAGTGATCTTCAACCAACCTTTTGACTTGAGCAGTTTCATTTTCAAGAGTAACACTGAATTTTCTCATGTTAGCCTTAGTCCATTTCAAAACTCATTACTCAAGGACATAGGATACATCTCCAACATTAATATTTCAATTAAGGAGGTCGATGAAGTAGTTAGATCATATTTAGCCTTTACATCAGATTGTTAGGCTAGAGACATGAGTCCAACGGTCTCTAAAAAGTATATCATCAAGGTAAACCTCCTTCTTATTCATAAGCTAATAGTAGAGAAACTTCATCAAGGTCTCTTTGCTATGTAAGACATTGATGACTCTTCAAAGTCTCTTGTTTGTTGCCTTTCAAGAGACATTGACTATCGTCAATATGGCTTTATGCCACTTGAAATTGACTTTGATTTCTTTCTTATAGACCTTGAGATACTATGTAATAGCCAAGAAATTACTATGAGCTATCTATTAAGACTAATAATTTTATTGGCTAAGTATTATTATTTGAGCTATATCAGATGAATATTTTTGTGCATTCATTAAATGCACTAATTGATGTGAATTAGTTTTTAGAATTGTCTTGAGTTATTATGTGATTGTGGGAATTCAGCAAGTTAATCCAAGATTAGGCCGATGTGAGGTTGTGCGAGATTAAAAGAGTCGAATTGGGCTATTACGTGTCAGAACCAATTGGACTTTGTTGTATTTAGTTCCAAGCAGTTTTTGGTCGAGTAGCCAAAAAGGGGGAACCCAAGCCGAACAAACAAATAAAAAGACCAAAGGGAAAAGGTGCCTCTTTTCCTCAGCAGCCACGACATACTCCAGACGTTCCCCATCTTCAACACCTCAACCCTCCATCTGCTGTCTCCAGTTTTCGAGCCCCACGATTTCTGCGTGCCCAGTAAGGGAGGGAGAAGAGAGTGAGTAGAGAGAGGAAAGGCTCGGTTTTGCCTCAAGACAGAAGACGAGGACATGAAGCTAGTTTAATAGATGCAAATTCGAGGTGCAGTTTGGGGAGGTGTGGTGCTGAGGAAGACAGGCGACCATTAGATGCTTTCGTTGAAAGCTTGCAATTTTATTCCTTTATTTTGCTGTCAGTTTAGACACGTATACAGATGCTGCATGAATATCGTATTATTGGGTCCAATCAAGTGGTGTATAAAGGGGGAAGGGATATGTATATGTGTGTATGTGGTGGTAGGATGGTAGGGCTCAGCGCTCAGCCGGTTCAATCGCGAGTTCAGTTCTGAACCATAAGTATGAACCGACCAGCAGCTGGACCCAGGTTCATCTCCGCCTCTTTTTTTTTTTTTAATATTTATGTACTGTGCGTGGTGTGGACTGAGTCAAATAGCAGGGTCATTAAGTTGGTGGGGCTTATCTGAGTCCGTACGGCTACCCGTTTGTTAAAAAATAAACTTTAAGTTGAGTCGGCAACAAACTGTGAAGCTGAAGTAGTTATGAAATCCTCTTTCTTAATCGAAATCGCATTCAAACATGTTTGAATGAATGTCAGGTGTGAGTTGCTCAAGGTGGCTTGGTTTGATTAGTTTCTCCCACATTCGCAAATTTATCATTCTTTGCAATAAGTTGATTTTTGAAGTCATAGTGTAAAATACGTGGAAAGGATCTACCCACCATCTTGCATCTTGAAAAGTTACAAGTTGGGGGAGCTCAAGGTTACATTTACAAAGTAGTTTGAGTTTCATGGTCTTGGTTGGTAGCAAATTCACACTTAGGAATGCTGGAAAACTGAGTTGTTTATATAGGGTTGCAAACTGATGGCTTTTGAAACGAGCTCTAAATATCCCTTTTATGTAAAGTTACTTGCCTGATAACGTGTTTATGGATTTTCTTGGTTAAGCTGAGAATTTATTATGCTTTCTAAGCTTGGTTGTTGCCTTTAAAACATTTTAGCCTTCTTGAAAATGGAAGTAGCATTATTGTAAGATAATTCCGATGTTAAATGTATTGAACACGAGATGCATGTGAAATATTTTGGGCTAGGAGGATACTGCTAATTGTTTGGACACAGTTTAGAGAGCAGACTTGATATGCGAGAACCCTAACACCTATGAAGTAGGCCCACAAGTGGGAACGCTAGTAGACCCTAACGAGGGTAAGAGTAAATCATCATGAGAGGCCCCGGGATATCATGAGTTGTGAGTTATAAGACTCACTTGAAGAGAGCACTAACAAGTGAATCTGACGTCCTGAAAGTGATTTTAATACCTATTATGAGTTGAAAACTCCTCGTTGAGGACTATGCTTGTGCAAAAGTTTGGAAAAATACATGTACTGTTCAAAAAGCACTTTTTGTTGATTTCCAAATGACCTTCTCAGGAAGAAATTGCTTTTATAAGTGCTTAATTTAGTCTAAGTGAAGGTTCTTGTTGTTGTATGCATTAAATTCCGTTTTCTTGCTAAAAGAACTCAACTTGGTAACTCAGCATGAATTCTTTTGACGTTAAGGATTAACAATGAGCCAAACGGCCTGTTTTCTTCAATTCCTAAGTCTTAGGAAGAGATAGCTTGCTATCAGAGTTATTTATGCTTAATGTGTTGATATTAAGTAAGAGTAATGTGTGGTCATCACTACTACAGTATAGGGTTTGTGGGCTAGGCAAGGTCAAGGCTTTTGAGAATTGAACTAAAGATGGGGATGGATGTCGTTTGAGTTTTGGGGTGTTATTAAAGTGTTAAGGGATGCAGATAGTCTTGTATATTTAATATGTCAATATTAAATACTAATTTCTGTGTGATTGCTACTTAAAGTATTTTGTACAACTGTTTTGTTTTCGGGATGAGAATTATCCACTGAGCATATGGTAACTCATCCCCTCTCTACTGCTCCTTTTCCCCAGGTTCATAAAAGGACATATAAAGGCCCTTGGTTCATGTAAATCAAGTTAGAACTTCTCCTTTTAGCTTTGAAAAAGGAGTCATATGCATATATACACCTAGATTCATGAGTTTATATAAGCTAATTACTATAGTTCATATAATGCATACTAACTAGCAGTCGCTCTGAATGGTTGTGTGGGCCAATCATCTAAATAGTCAGTTGTTTTGCTAGTTGGAGTTGAGTTGATTTTTCAGGATGTAACCCCAGTGCTTCGGGTGTGTGATCTGCTGAGTTGTATCTTGTATTCCTTTCTTTTAATTAACTTTATAGCTTATGTACTCCGAGCTCAAAAAAAAAAAAAAAAAAACTTATGTACTCCAAGCGTGTGACCGTGAAGTTGTGATCTCTGGTGTATAGCCGACGAGCTAGTTGGACATATTCTTTATGTTTTTATTATTACAGTTACCTAATGTAATATTATAAGCCTAAGTTATGGTTAGATTTTCTGCAAAACTCAGTCCATTTTGCTTTAAAATCTTAGACTTCAATAACATCCCTAGCCACAGGGGATAGGGGTGTTATAGATAATAATCCATGATAATTCAAAGAGATATGATAACCCAACGACAATGGCAAAAATGAGATAGAATGTTTTAAGCAGAATAGCCATGTCAATTAATAATCATAGAGAGCTTGGACAACATCCTAGTGAATATGGTGATCCACAAGATCATTCATGCCAATACAAATCTAGATTTTGTTATCTCATGGGAAGAGTGTATAACTTTTTGCCTTAGTCTGAGTTAGATACTTCTAGTGCAGGATCTTTAGATTTCCAACCATCTTTTAGAGTCCATTAAACTAGAGTTTAGAGCTTGGCCATATCAGATTTTAGGGCAACCTTGCAATCTGCCTTTGTTTAGACATAGAGCATTTGTTAGTGCCTTGGTCCTCATGAGTGTTTGTTGATCAGCCAAATTTGTACCATCATGCGTCCTTTTCATTGGATGTTATGTGTTCTTGGAAAATCAAACCCAACCCTTTCCCAAGGCATTTTTAATAAATTCGGGTCAAAGTCATATGTAGCCAAGTTAGCTGCCTTGTTCTTTTAGGAGCCCAAATTTTTATCATTTTGGGATTCCCAACTGTGGTTTCCTAGGATGAACAAAGTTTCTCTACCCACATTTTTGATTAAAGTTACATTGATATCCCTTTTTTATCTCCAAACAATCAGAGTAGTTTTGAAAATTCATTTCATGGTGTCGTGACCTATTATGACCTTCGCGATGGGATGTCTCTATGACAAAGAAGTTTTTTAAAGAAAGTTTCTTGTTAGGTAGATTATATCCAAGATCTGATTCATTAAAGGACATGCAATGAGAACCAACTACTCTGTTTGAATTTTTTTTTTTTATCTCTTGTTAAATTTCAAAATAGCTATGTGGTTGTCATCACACTTGTGTTCCAAATATGATTTATTAGTGTGAAGGTCATTGACATTAGTGTGTAGATCATCACAAACTTTTTGTAAATCTTATTTTTCTTCTTTTGAAACACAAATTTATATCTTTAGGGACTCAATTTTATATATATACTCTTCCTTGTATCTAATATAATTTATAAATCTTTATGGTAAGTCCTCGTTGGAAAGAGTAAGAAGGAAATCTAGAATTACCTCATTGGAACCTTAGCTCCTTTATGTCTTAGTCCTCTCACTCAAGCTCTTCATTATCCTCTGATTTAGCCTCGTTAATGTCCTTGACTTATTCGAGATCCTCCTCGCTCGCACTTCAGCATTTGCTGCTTGGCAGAGAGTTGTGATTTCTTTCTTATCAAGGGAGTCATCATGAAGTTCAAGTGAATTGTGATTATGGCTCATTCCAACGTATATCATCAAAAGATTCACTTGTATACTTGTTGCTATGTCAAATAAACAAATAACATCAAAAATATCATAGTTAAATTACATTTTGAAATGTATAGAGCACTTAAATTTTTCTTAAGTCTTTGAGGACAATCTCGATTCAAGTCGCTCTTTTAGTTTTAAGTGCCATTAGCAATACTGCCCTATAACTCTGAATTAATAAATTCAATGAATGAGCTTGTCTCATACTTTCATAGAGACAAGTTAGCATAGTCAAGGATAGACAAACAGTCAAGAAACATGCTTGGAGAACTAGCCAACATATATCCCTATATATGGTTAAGTCTCTTAAGTAGATTACATTTTGATACCAATTTTTAGTCCCAAGGTAGGCTGGATCAGCATAGAGGGGGATGAGAAGGGTGAGAGCAAATAATTACAAACTAAAAGTTAAGTAGTAAATAGAATATGATGCAGTAAACATAAGGATGCTTACTATACAAGAGTAGAATCTAGAGTGCAAGAAATAAATGAGCTCTTTGTTTTTTTTTTTTTTAAACAATGTTTACCCTTCCAACTACCTAGGCTACGTCCTTAAGGGTCCCTTTTAGGATTCGATCAACTTGTATTAATCTTCATTGAGATTGTAGAAGCAAGCTTCCACCTAAGGACCTTGATAGAACACCCTTTAAGACTAATTTGACGTGAGTTCACCTAAGACCTCTCCTAAGTATGATAGCACCCAGCTTCCTCTATTGCTTACAAGATGAGTTCTCCAACTCCCTGATCTCATAAGGAACACCCTCCAAGTGTCACTTGAAATGATTTTACCTAAGAACCTTCTTCGGCATGATAGCTCTCTGAGGCAACCCTTTTGCTGACAAGCATAATTCTCCCCACTCACTTTAGAATGTCTATTGAATGTGCTTGAGTGTTCAGCTCTTCTTTTCCAACAAGCATTCTATTCATAGGCTTATCAAACCATCAGAGGATGCTGGAAAATCTAGATGTTGGATGCTCTAGAATATTCACTTGAAGCTTCTCGCTAACTGCTAATTGTTTATTCAAGGGCCTTGACTACTGCCTCTTGTTGCTTTTCATCTTGAGCTTATGTAAGTTAATTACTGTGGTTCATGTAATGCATATTGAGTAGTTGTCGCTCTGAATGGCCATGTGGGCCAACCATTTGAACAGTCAATGTTTTGTTGGCTAGAGTTGAGTTTCATTTTCATGATGTAACCCCAGTGCTGCAAGCGCCTTACCTGTTGAGCTATATCTTTTATTTCTTTCCTTTAATTAGCTTTATACCTTATGCACTTCAGGTGTATGGCCGTGGAGTTGTCATCTCTAACGTGTATCCACCGAGCTAGTTGGAGTGTTCTTTGCATTTTTTTAATTACAGGTACCTAATATAAGGCTATAAGCCTAAGTTATGACTAGATTTTAGGTAGAACATGGTCCTTTCACTTCAAAATTTTAGACATCAATAACATCCCTAACCACAGGGGATAAGGGTGTTACCGATAATAATACATGATAATTGAAGGAGATAAGACAACCCATCGACAATGGCAAAAATGAGGAAGAATGTTTTGAGCACAATACCATATCAATTAACAATCATAGAGAACCAGGACAATATACTAGCAATATGATCATCTACAAGATCATTCATGCCAATACAAATCTAGATTTTTGTCACCTCATGGGAAGATTGTATAACTTTATGGTTTAGTTTGACTTAGATATTTCTGGTGCAGGGTCTTTTGATTTCTAACGATCTTTCAGGGTCCATTAAACTAGAGTTTAGAGCTTGGCCATATCATATTTTAGGGCAACCTTGAAATTTGCTTTTGTTCAAACATAGTGCATTTGTTAGTGCCTTAGTCCTCATAAGTAGTTTGTTAATCATCCAAATTTGTACCATCATATGTCCTTTTCATTAGATGTCATGTGTTCGTGGAAAATCAAACCCAACCCTTTTCAAGGCATTTTTGATAAATGTGGGTCTAAGTCATATGTAACCATGTTAGGTGCCTTATTCATTTAGGAAGCCAAATTTGTATCACTTTAGGATTCGCTTCTTAGGATAAACAAAGTTTATCTGGCCCCTTTTTGGGTAGAGTTACATTAATATCCCTTTTTATCATCAAACAAAATAGTTTTGAAAATTTATTTTCGGGTGTCGTTGACCTATTTTGACCTTCATAGTGGGATTCCTCTATGAAAAAGAAGTTTCTAGAAGAAACTTTCTTGTTAGATAGATTGTATCCAAGATCTAAATCATTAAAGGACATGAAACGAGAACCAACTACTTTGTTTAATTGTTTGCCCTGTATTTAATTTCAAAATAGCTCTGTGGTGGTCATCACACTTGTGTTCCAAATATGATTTCTCAGTGTGAAGGTCTTTAACCTTAGTGTGTAGATCATCACAAACTTTTTGTAAATCTTATTTTTCTTCTTGTGAAGCACAAATGTATATCTTAAGGGACTCAATTTCATATATGGAATGTTCCTTATATCTAATACAATTTGTAAATCTTTGTGCTGAATCTTTTTTGAAAGAGTAGGAAGGAAATCTAGAATTACCTCACTGGAGTGCCTTGGCTCCTTTATGTCTCAGTCCTCTTACTTAAGCTCTTCATAGTCCTATGATTTAGCCTTTTCAATGTCCCTGACCTATTCAAGATCCTCTTCTTTGCTTGCACATCTTAAGTCTTCATGACTTTCTTCGTGAAATTATGTCATTTTATACCCATTTATTATCTAATATTTGCCTAAAATAAATGATTTAATTGTAATTTTAATATATTTTTATTTATTTTGCAGGAATTATGAAAGTTTGAAGACAATGAACAAATTGTTGGCTAAAGAATTGGAAGGAAAAAAGAATTGGATCAAGTGAAATAGAGAAAGAAAGAAAAAAAGGCCCATTCGCAGCAGGCCCAATCCGCATGTCTCCAGCCGTGCCTCATGTGCGCAAGTCATGTGATGCGAGCTCTCCAACACCCTGTAGCTCCCTCTTCTGCCTTTCCCACAAAATGGGCTAGCCCAATTTGCTGGTCTTCTTCCCAGCTAGACCGTGCCGCTTCATGTAGTTTGCCCAGCACCCCCCTCTTCTACTTCTTCTTCGCTTCTCTGCCCAAAAACCTGAGCCCCATTGTTGTTGCACTACTTTATCTTCTTCCTCACTCCTTCATTAATGTTATGGCCTCATCTCTCTCTCTCTCCACCTTTGATCACCTTCATTAATTCTCTCTTTATCACCTCCAACCATTATTCTCCATCATCATCGTCACTTTAGTGGTTTCAAGGTTTTATTTCAAGAATTAAGTGAAGCAATAAAGAAACTTGGGGAGTGAAGCAATAAAGAAGCTTGGGGAGGGGGGTTTGGTTTTTGCTATGACAAGAAAGCTTGAGATTACTACAGAGCAAGAGGCATCATAGAGATATAACCATTTTAGCTTCAATTTCCATTTCTTTCCCTATTTTTAGTTTCAGATCTGTTTTTAAAGATTCGTGTAATTGGATTCGATTTGTTGAATTTGAGTTAGACTTTTGAAACTTGGCTTGTAATACTATTCAATTGGGTGTGCTTTGCTCGAATATGCTTCTTCTCTATTTTGGTTCGGCGCTTAGCAATAGTGAGTATGACTCTTTGGGCATTGGGTTTATTAACTAAGTGAGAAGATTGATCTAAGTTCGACTGATCTGGGTTTACCTAGCTTCTAATATTCTGGTTTGCACTTTCTAATTGTTTATTTAGGCCTTCGTTTGTTTACCTTGTTCCCTACTCTAAATCTCTAATTGCCTTAAGTTCTTATTTTTAAGGAATAATAGGTTGGGTTAGTTCTTTTATACATTGCTTGACAATGATAACTTTAGTTCTATACTTTTGATTTGTGAAAATGCATGTCTGTAACTAATATGCTAGTTGTACGATGATCCATGATGGGTCATAGGCTAAAGATTAAAAGTTTAGACTAATCCAGAATGTCATTGTTTATGGACTGGTTCATTTAATTGTCATTTTTGTAAATAAAAGAAATACTTGGTTTAGAATTAGTTTAGGTTTTGTTTGTTCAAGTTTTTTGTAATAGTGCAGATAAATAATTAGTAATTTAATTTTCAAAGCCCATATTTGAGGATGACATCCTCAAGTACTACGACGATAAGCCATATGCTTGCGGATTTCACAACAAGTTTCAGGTACCGTTGCCGAGGATAGAATTTGTGAAATTAGGTTGCGTGCTGAATGAAGTCGTTGTTTAGTCGATTGAGTTGTTTTTGTTCCGTTTTGTGCTTTTTGATTTTTTATTGTGTTTGTGTGTTTGTTTGGTTTTAGTTGTTTTAGTTTAATTTAGATTTCTTTTGTTTTTTATTTTTGTTTATATTTACATTTTGTCTTGCTCATTTTTTTTTTTCGTATGATTAGTTTCTGTTATAAAACAAAATTAGAACTAACAGTTTGATGTTGTGAAAAGTGTAGGGGTGGGCAAAATTGAAGGAAAAATGAACTGTTGCAAGCTTTTTTTAGATTTTTAGATTCTACTTTGTTTTTCTGGGCTAACTTGGTGCTGATTTTTCCATTCTTATATTTTTAATAGATTCTAAGGAATTTTTAGAGCCTAGGTGAAATTTTAGGGAATTTTTAGGCATTTTTGGAAGTAGAAAAAATTCTTTATTCTAATTTTTCTGCACTGTTCTGGAACAGAAAAAATTAAAAAACATATATATTTATGTTCCATGTTATTGTGTTGAATTTTCTGTATATAGTGTTATGATCTTTGCAATTTGGTTTCCAGTTTAATTTTGTTTTTTAGCTATGCTTGCTTAGATTTTAGTTTTTTTTTCTTTTTTATTTTAGTTTATTTTGTGTTTTTTGTTCTTATTTTATTTTATTGTTAGTTCACTCTTGTGAAAGGCAGAAAATCCAAATCCAAAAAACACAAAAACAAAAGACCAAAAATACTTTTGTGAAAGTGTTGGCTTTGTATGACTAGTTGGGTTAGAGACCTTGAGAGTAAAAGACTTGTTAGAAGTGAACCCGACCCTGAATTGGAACTCGAACGTTGAATCAAAAGAAATAGCTCAAGAGAGACTTTTGAGCTATATTTTCTATCTTAGGATGACTTTGCCATCATTGTAGCTTACCTAACCTAGGATGTAATGTGACCTTCGAGCTGAGATCTTATTACTCAAAAGCTCCCTAAATTTACTAGTTTAGAGGATGTATATTTGTTTTTGAGTTCTGAATATTTCTATTGATGTGGTGTGTATGAAATTATTTTCTTTTGCTTTGTAAGATTCTACTAAACAGTGGATGTATAGCTTCGCAGCTAATTTCATCTTTTTCTTGGGATGACTTTGTTGAGCTGTTCTTAGGAAAATATTTTCCTGATGCCAAGATAGTAAAGCTAAGAAATGAAATAAATCAATTTGTTCAACTAGAAAGGGAATCATCTTGGAAATACTTTGATAAGCTTAAGAATTTGTTGGCCCAGTGTCTTCACAATGGTTTAGACCAAGCACGATTGTGTAAAATTATTTATGAAGGATTTCACCAACAGAGCCAAACCATGTTAGAGTCCATGTGTCAAGGTGACTTTCTTTCTAAAAGTGCCAATACTCCTTGGGAATTTCCAGAAGACTTAATTGAGAAGACTATGTAGTGGGAAACCGCTAGTGGTGATAGTTTAAGTTCTAGGTTCGTTAGGGGTGGGATGCATTCTGTTTCTGATGGGAATCACCTGGAGTCTAAGATTGTAGTTTTAGAGAACACGTTGAAAGCGTTGTCTATTGGAACTCCCCAAATGTTTTGGACTTCTATGGTGTCTTGCTCTCATCTCTAGGCCTTATATGATTCATTAAGTGCATGCCTTTATTTTACTCATCAATTATCAACTACATAGGAGTAAGTAAGTATGGCCTTTCAAAGACTTAAGAATGACACATTCTCCTTTGACTACACTTTTTAAAGACTGACATTCCAAGGAGTGCCTAATGCACCTAGGCCTCCACCTTCTGCAAATGAAGTTCAACCTTGTCCTGGTTACACTGGCATTGATAACATTGAGAGGAGAATTAATAATAATGTGGAAATAATGATTAATGCTAATATAGAAAAATGATTAGAATGATGACTAAACAATATTTCCAATTATCATCATCTTTTAGGGAGCTAGATACTATTCCTAGTTAGCCAAAGGTGAACCCTAAGGGTCATGTCTCATCTTCTTTTGGTGTCAACCTTAATGAAACCATGAAGAAACCAAATGCAGTCATATATCTTAGATCAGGTAGAGAGATTGATAATCAAGCGGGAAATTTTAAAGAACCCTGCAACTACCCTCACAATTTCTTGCAAAACTCTTCTTCTTCCTTTTCTTATCTAGAAACTGTTCATTTGGTTAGTAAGGGATGCTATTGATGGTGTCTCTAGTGATTCTTTTAATCCTTTGGCTTTTTACTCACCTTCTGATCAAGAGGAACTTAAGGAGAAAGATTCTACTGATTCAATGGATCCCTTATTTCCTAAGGATACTTCTCCTTCGCCTTCTTCTGTAGGGAGAGTTCATAAACCTTTACCTCCTTTCCCCCATGGGCTATAAAAGAAATACCAAGCGTATATTGATAAGATAAGAGAGACCTTCCCCCAAGTCAAAACCAACATTGATTTGCTTGATGTTATCCAGCGGATGCTTCCTTATGCTAGGTTTTAAAGGGTCTGTACTACCAAGAGAGCCACCGGTGTCCTTAGAAAGGCTTTCTTAGCCTCTCGTGCTAGTTCCATCATTTCTTACTAGATCCTGGTGAAGTACAAGGACCCCAGTTGTTTAATTATATCTATAGTCATAGGGGGCAACTTATTCATAGAGCTTTGCTCGATTTAGGGGTCAGTGTCAATTTGATACCCTTTAATAAGTATGAGAGGTTAGGGTGAAGTGAGTTGAAACCTACTAAAATAGTCATTCAATTAGCTTATAGATCAATCAGGTTGCCTAGGTTGTAGTTTATGATGTATTGATTAGAGTAGGAGAATTTTTTTACCCGATGGACTTTGTTGTGCTTGAAACTGAGAAAGTGGCTAATGATGCTAATCAGGTCCCTGTTATTTTAGGGCATCCTTTCTTGACCACTACCAATATCTTAATTAATTGTAGAATTGATATGACAAGACTATCTGTTGGTAATATGATTTTAGAATTGAAGATATTTAATATACAAAGACAGTCATCTAGTTTTGATGATATGGAGTTTTCTACTCTTACCTTGGTAAAGGATTGTATGATTGATGATGATTTTAATGATATGTTTGCTATTGAGTATTATGAGTCTTTTCTGATTGATGATGAGCCTGAATATGATGTGTTTGAATTTAATGACTTATGCTCTATTGCTGACTGTTTGATTGTTTCTACTTTTTAGTGTACTTCTGAATCTGATTCCCCTCCTACTTCTCTTGAATTGAAACCTCTTCCTAATTCTCTTGAGTACATATTTTTGGGACTTGATGAATCCTTACTTGTGATTATTACTTCTAACTTAGATTGGGACTAAGTAAAAAAAGTGATTGCCTTACATAAAGAGAATAAGGAAGCCATAGGTTGGACCTTAAGGGATATCAATGGCATTAGTCTCTCGATTGTGTAGCATAGAATACATTTAGAAAATAATGCTAAGCCTAACCAAGACCTTCAAAGGTGTTTGAACTTGACCTGACAGGAACTAGTTAGGAAGGAACTGCTTAAGTGGTTTAGACCGTGGGATTATATATCCATTTCTAATAGTAAGTGGGTTAGCCCTATTCAAGTTATTCCTGAGAAGATCGATATTACTGTAACTAGGAATAATAAGAATAAGTTAGTCCCCACTAGAGTCCAATTTGGGCAGATTATTTGTATTAATTATAGAAAATTGAATGCTGCCACTAGGGAAGACCATTTTCCCCTTCCGCTCTTTGACCAAATGTTAAAGAGGTTGGTTAGACATTCTTTTTATTACTTTTTAAATGGATATTCTTGCTATACCCAGATCTTTATTGCTCTAAACGATTAAGAAAAGACTATTTTCACTTGTTTTTTGGTACATGTGTCTTTAGGAAAATGCCTTTGGAACTCGGTAATGCCCCTTCGATCTTTCCAAGATGCACGACTTCTATTTGCTTATATTTAGTGGAACAGTGCAAGGAAATTTTCATGGATGACTTCTTTGTGTTTGGGTCTTCCTTTGACGATTATTCGTCTAATCTGAGAAAAGTTTTGCAAAGGTGTAGGGAGAAAAATCAGACTTTCAACTAGGAGAAATGTCATCTCATGGTGAAAAAGGATAGTCTTAGGCTATGTTATTTCTAGAATGGAATTTAAGCAGGTAAGACTTAGACTAATTTGATTGGTAATCTTTCTCCTCCCACTTGTGAAAGAGGTGAAGTTTTTTCTTAGACATGTTAGCTTCTATCATCATGTTATTAAGGACTTTACTAGGACAGCTAAGCCTTTAACCAATGTTTTAGCTTAAGATGTGCCATTTCACTTCTCTCAAGAGTGTTATGTGGCATTTACTAAGCTTAGGGAAGCCTTAACGTTTGATCCCATTCTTCTTCCTCCTATCTGGAGAAAGCTTTCTAAGTTCATATGTGATGCATTTGATTATACTGCTGGGGCTATTTTAGGGCAATGTGCTGCAAGAAGCCCCCCCATTATTTATTATGCTAGTCACACTTTGGTTGATGCTCAACTGAATTACATTATCACTGAGAAAGAATTTTTTGGTTGTGATCTTTGGTTTGAAAAGTTCAAACCTTACTTGATTATTCATACAAACCACTCCCCGTTAAAGCACCTTTTTTCTAAGAAGAATGCTAAGCCTAGACTCATAAGGTAGATCTTACTTTTACAAGAATTTGATTGTAAGATTAGAGATAATTAGAAAGGTCCTGAGAACCTAGTTGCTAACCACTTGTCTAGGATTATCTGTGGTGGAGAGGTTGAGTCCCATATATCTGAATGCTTTCTTGATGAGTAATTGTATATAGTCAACCCTGACACTTGGTATGCTGACATTTTAAACTAACTAGTGTCTGGTAGGGTTCTTGAAGGTTGGACTAAGAATGATATAGATCGATTCTTCCACCTTCTGAAATTCTTTATTTGGGATGTCCCTTGTTTAAGCATTGTTCTAACCAAGTCTTGAGGAGGTGTATTCCCAATCATGAGGTTAGGAGTATTCTTTCATTCTGTCATGACGAGGGCATGTTAATAGGAGGAAGATATCAGTCAACATTCTTCAATGTGGCTTGTATTGGCCTATTTTGTTTAGGGATGCTTTTGAGCACTGTAAGAGTTGCCGTAGATTCCAACTGTTGTGAAGGATTAGCAAGAGAGACGTGATGTCAGTTAGTCCCATTATTATGATGAAAATTTTAAAGTTTGGGGGATAGAGTTCATAGGGCCATTTCCATCTTCTTTTGAGAATAAGTCTATTTTATTAGCTGGGGAGTATGCTTCTAAGTGGTTGAAGATCATCCCTAAAGGGACCAATGATGCTAAGTGGTTGTGAAGTTCCTTAGAGAGAACATTTTTACTAGATTGGCATGCCTCGAGCTATAATTAGTTATCAAGGTACCCACTTTACTAATAGGTCTTTTGATTCCTTATTGAGGAGGTACTCTATAGTCTATAGACTTGCTACCGCATGTCATCCCCAAACTAGTAGCTAGGTTGAAGTGTCAAATGGGTAGATTAAGCAGATTCCAGAGAAGATTATGAGCAGGAATAGGAAAGATTAGGCCGATAAGCTTGTAGATGCTTTATGGCTTATAGGACGATTTTCAAGACTCCCTTAGGTATGTCCCCTTATTGGGTTATCAATGGTAAGCCTTGTCATCCCCCTATTGAGATAGAGCATAGAGTTTGATGGGCTATCAAGATGTTGAAGTATGATTTGACCCAGCCATATACGAGAAAGAGACTGCAATGAGTGAGCTAGAAGAGATTAGAGGTGAGGTATATGAGAGTGCTTGATCTTACAAAGAGAGGGTTAAGTTATTTCAGGATAGACATATTCTTAGGAAAGAATTTGCCCCTAGAATGAAAGCGTTCTTATATAACTCTAAGCTTTACCTTTTTGTGGAAGTTGAGGTCCTGATGGACCAGTCCTTGTGTTATTTCACATGTTTTCCCTTATGGTGTAGTCAAAATACAGGATCTTGATAGTGCTATCAAGTTTAAGGTGAATGGCCAGAGGTTTAAACAGTTTTTGAGCTACCGAGCACAGAAGACGTGGAGTATCTGATACTCTGCGAGCTGATTTCTAATAAATGATGTCCTATCGAGTTAGCTTGGTCGTATCCTGCACCCGACCTAGTTTGATTGGAATTTCTCTCCATTCTTTCTCTTTTTCTTATTTTTATTTTTGTATATTTGGGTGCTTTTTCTTCTATTTTGTGTATATTCTTGTCTATTTGAGTTTTAGAGTCTTGTTCTTTTTCTTCTTAAGTCCTACTTTTCCTTTAGTATATTTATTTATTTTTTTTTTTTGGTTTTTTTGTGTTTCCTTCCACTTCCAATGAGGACATTGTCTGATTTAGACGTAGAGGCGCAGAAACATTGTTTCAAAAGAAGAAAATAAAAAAAATTCAAATCTAAAAATTTTGTTTTGTTTTGCGGAGTATATGTGCTATTCGAATTGACTATGTTCTCTTGTACCCTAGTTATTAGGTTGTATATAGATATGGTGTGCATAATAGACCTTAGTCCAAAGTATGACTTTTATGCTCAGTTCTAACCCATGACATTTTTCTATGGTAAGCCATCATGACTTCTGTAGATAACCGGTAAGATTTTGTGCCTTAAAGACTAATTCCTCATTTTTAGTCTCATATTTTCTTTCATGTGTGTCCTTTCCATGATTACATCTCCAAAACATGCTTTTATTCTCTTCGAAATCACATTTAGCGTGTGTATTACGGTAATATGATAGAGGCATTACTCATTTTGTGAGCCACATAGCCAAATTGCCACCTCGATTTGAATATTTGACCCTCTTTGCTAACCCTTTACGCCTTGACCCTTTTTTTGTTGTGGACCATTCACTTTAGCCTTTGGCCTAAACACATTTTTTTTATACCTAAGCTAAGAGTAGCAAAGCAACATGTCCTTATTTGATCGGTAGCTTTTGGGCGTTTATGTAGTTGGTGGTTGATTTTGGTTATGCTTGTTGTATGAGGGGATGTATCATTATAACTATTTGAAAATTGACTTGTTAATTTTGTACATGCCATTCATTTTCTTTACAAAAAAAGAAGAGAACAATCAAGAAAAACAAAGGAAAACAATGAGAAATATGTTGAAAAAAAAATCCTAGGGAAAAAAAAAATCCTAGAAAAACAATAAAAAATAAAGTTGTAAATAAGAGTGTTTGGCATGATTGTGTATACTTGATCTTTATTATTTTAACTCATCTCCTATGGTTGCTTTTGGTGGGGGGTGTTCTAAACGGTCATGAGTTTTTGGAGAATGTGTGATATAAGTGGTATAAGTGTTTAGTAGCTTGTAAGTCACTTGGCATTTAGCTCCTCATTTTCTAAATTGATTTTCTCTCTCTTGCCCTTGACCCTTAGCCTCCTTAGAACCCTTGTAAGTCCTCTTGATTATCATGTTGCATGTTGCATCTTAGTGGTGAAGAATTGTGAATCTTACCAAGCCTATGGTAGTTTGTATGATTGGAGGATAAATTAAGTGAACCTTCTTAAATCTCAAACACTTGAGGGGGAGTGTTCCAGATATTCCTAAAGTGAGATTTTACCAGTCAAGCTTGCACATAATTTTTTTTAAGTGGGGTTAAACATTGTGTATAGGTGTCATCAATGGGGAATGAGAATTTCTTGATATGTACATTGTGTTTATATGTAATCTAATGCTTAGGTTATTTTAGTTATGTGGTTGAGTCAAACGGGTGCATATTTTTTCCTAGTTTTGTATAAATGAGTTTTTGAAAAACCAAAAAACAATTCAAGATTTTGTGACTATATCATCTACAAACCCTCATAAGGCCTTAGTCATCCACTAGGGGTAGCCTAGGGATTTAAAGGGCTTGTTGTACACGCTAACTACAACCATGATTCACATGAAAGTGAGCTAGGATTTTATTTTTTTTTTCTAGGACTTTTAGTTTTATTTTATTTGGGGACAAGTAAAATTTCGGTGTGGTGGTATTATTCAACTTGAAATCATGTCATTTTATACCCTTTTATTGTCTGCTATTTGCGCAAAGTAATTGATTTAATTAGAATTTTAATATATTTTTATTTATGTTGTAGTAATTATGAAAGTTTGAAGAGAATGAATAAAATGATGTCCAAAAGAATATGAGAGTTGGCCATCATATATGAGCCATATAAATGGAGAAAAAGAGAGGGGGGAAAAAAAATAATGACCCATTTGCAGCACGCCCAATCCACTTGTCTCCAGCCATGCCTCATATGCGAGTGACGTGATGCCGACTCTCCTTCCCCCTCCCATGAGCTCCCTCTTCTTCCTTTCTTCGCAATTGGCCAGCTCAACTTGACAGCTTCACCTAGTCTACCGAGCACCACTAACCCCAACTTAATCTATCACGTGGATGTCACGTGACTCCCAGACTCCCCTCTTCTTCTTCTTCTTCTTCTTCTTCTTCTTCTTCTTCTTCTTCTTCTTCTCTACTTCTTGCAAAGAAACCCGAGCCCCATTGTTGTTGCACTGCTTTATCTTCTTCCTTGCTCCTTCAATAATGCCATGGCCTTCTTTCTCTCTCTCTCTCTCTTACCCCCCACCTTCAATCATCTTCATTAATTCTCCAATTATCACCTTCAGCCATTATTCTCCATCATCATCATCATCATCCCTTTGGCGGTTTTGCAATTTTATTTCGAAAATTAAGTGAAGCAATGAACAAGCTTATGGCGGTTCAATTTTCGCTATAAAAAGAAGGCTCGAGACTGATTCAGAGCAAGAACTATCACAAAGATAGTATCATTTTAGCTTCAATTTCCCTTTTTTTAATTTTTTTAGTTTCAGATTTGTTTTGTTTGCCATCAGAGATTCATATAATTGGATTCGATTTGTTGAATTCGAGTTCGACTTTTGAAATTTGGTTTGCAACAACATTCAATTAGGTGTGCTTTGCTCAAATATACTTTTTCTCTATTTTGGTTCTACGCTTAGCTACCGTGAGTGTGGGTCTATAGGCATTTGGGCTTGTCAACTAAGTGATAAGATTGATCTAAGTGTGACTTATCTGGGTTTGCCTACTTTTTAATATTCTGTTTTGCATTTTCTAATGGTTAATTTAGGCCTTCTTTTATTGCTTTGTTTCCTGTTCTAATTGCCTTAATTTCTTATCTTTAAGGAATAATAGGCTGCTTTAGTTCTTTTATATATTGCTTGACATTGGTAACTTTAGTTCTGGACTTCTAATTCGTGAAAATGCATGTCCGCAACTAATATGCTGGTTGTACAATGTGCCATAGTGGACTATTGGCTAAAGATTAGCAGTTTAGACTAATCTAGGATGTGGTTGTTTATAGATTGGGTCATTTAATTATCAATTTTTTTTAAAAAAAACTTAGTTTATAATTAGTTTAGTTTTTTTTTGTTCGGGTTCGTTGTAATAGCGTAGATAAATGATTAGTAATTTAACTTCCAAAGCCCATCTCTGAGGACGACATCATTAAGTACTACGATGGTAAACTATACACTTGTGGATTTCACAACCACCTTTCAATACAAAACCACTAGAGATGAAAGCTTAGGTGCCCAAATAAATGGCTAAAAGATAGGAATGCATACGGTTACATACAATACCTACATTGACAGACATTAGCTGCACTTGAAAACATGCTTAAAGGCATAGTCTTATCTCAATCCCTGAACAATTTTTCCCCTCCCTAAGTGGCTCCATGCTCACAATGTTAAGCTCAAGACCATACTCTACATGCATTGCTTGGTTTACACCATAATGACCATGAGCCAATAGCAAATGCAAGTTAATACGATCTTTTAAACGTCGAAGTTTGGCCCTTATTCTCCTGTGTACAACTCAGGGTGCTTTAAGCACCCCAACTTTTCATGAACTGGACCAAATGCTTAATGCCTAATGCTAAAGGCGGTAGTTTCTAAGGAAACACTTCCTTGCCTTCTTCTAATCGAAGGTTATAATTTCAAAGGACATAAAATGCATCTAAAGGGCCTCTTCTCAACCCATGCTACTCAATCTTACTCCTTCTCCTTCAGTTGCAATGAAATTGACAGAGTGACAAGGAGAGTGAATGATATGAAGAGAATATTAAGAGAGATAAAAGAGTCCAATGAGAGGACAATGAAGACCATGAGAAAAATATTTACTCAAGTTGACATGTCAAATAAGGAGAGAGGGACTTTCCTTCGTTAACCCTAAGTGAACTCAAGAGGAGGATCTTCTCCTTCTTCTTTTGTCCCCTATGATATAAGCAAAGTTAATGCAATGATCTCTCTACAGTTGGGGAAGAAAGTTGAAACCCAGGTGGGTGAACATGATTTGAATGTATCCCCTCCCTTATCTTCTGCTCCTCTCTCTCCCTAAGAATGTGTTTCACATGAAGTGCCTACTTATCCATCTTATCACCTTCTGCAGAATGTGGAAAACGCCGTTGAGACTCTGACAATCGGTGACTCTACACAGGCTACTTCTTCCCTTGTGGCTCCTGTACCTATTCTCCGTCTTCCTAGCCGACTTAGAAGGAAGAAGGTCCAATCTCATGTTGACAAGATAAGATAAACTTTTTTTCTAAGTCAAGTTCAACATTTCCTTTCTTGATACTATTCAACAAATGCCCTCTTTTTATTAGTGGTTTAGTTAATTTAGGAGTGCATTTTAGATTAATAGTAGATTAGTTAATCTTAATCACCTCACATAATTTGGTCACAACTTGAGAAAATTCACCAAACTTCCATGTGATGGAGGTATATGCAGGATCAAGGCATAGTTTTGGCATTTTTCACACGTTTGAGCTAATTAAAAGTGATACCTGTCTATGGTGGTCCAATATTATCCCTAACTTTGTATTTTTCTTATATAAGATATGTCCATTCATGTGGGTTCCATAGATGCCTCTATGAATTTCCTTCATTAGGAGCTTTACCTCCTTGGCCTTTATGCATCATAGGTCAAGAACAGAAGTAGCTTTCTTATAGAGTATGCTGTTATCCTCATTGAGGAATCAAAAGCTTATTCCCTTTTTTAGTTGTAATTTAATATATTAATGTACATGTGGATGTTTCTTCATTTTCGTCCTCTACTTCCACTAAGTATACTGGTTCACCTCTCCAATCAATACTAATTGTTATTTTAGATTCTTTAACTAGCTTGGCAATCATGGATGCTAAGTTTATCAATGCATCAGCAAATTAATTCTTTTCCCTTGGGAGGTAAGTGAACCTTAGCTTATCAAAGTGGGATGTTATCTTTTCTCAAAGGGTTTACTAAAAAGCCAAGTTCTATTTTTTTTTTTTTCACCTTTCATCGTCTAGTGACATGGTTTATGATTAAGCTCAAGTCCTCATACTCATTCAAGGCATTGATTTGGAGAGGTTAGTTGGCTTGCATTCATACAATGTGAGCCTCATAGTCGGCTGTATATTTATGACCCCAAAATCTAATTAATGCAATCAGAATCTACAACCCTTGTGGTGATAATATCAACATGTGAAATATGTACTCCTTATGGTTGAATGGACCGTAAAAGTAGATTTGTCAAGTCCATTCTACCACTTAAGGATGTTTTCACTGGGAAAATCATAACTTTCTTCCTCCTTATTTACGAGGCAGACAGCCTAGAAATCTAATACTCCTCTTCCTTTATAGATTTTTGTCGTTGAAGTTCGAGATAGAATTTAGAGAGCAACACTATTCACTATAAAATCCTATTGTAAAGGACGGGTGAAGACATAAGATGCTTTATGGATGTACTTTGACTATAATATTTACTTCGTTATCAAGCATATAGTGCCTTAGTCTTTTGATGGACCATACTAGGGCTAGGCACATTTCCTTGATTTGAGAATACCAAACCTCATAGTTGAGGAACTTCTTGCTTAAGTAATATGCAACATTTTCCTTTCCTTCACTTTCTGGGGCCAGCATCTTACTAATTGCAGTTTTCATTGTTGTTAGGTAGAGTAACAACAGTAGATCTCCCTTCAGCGGTTATAAACCTAGGTGCTCTTGTATGGTGTCAAAAACTTTTCACAAGGATTTTCTCACTCTATTTAGGAACTCTTCCTCAATTTCTTGAGGATTGGCTCATAATTCATCGTCAGTTTTAAGATTAACTGAATAACAAATTATATGCACTTGAGGAAACCTTGGATCTACTTTTCTGTTTTAAAGGCCATATTTTGGTGTTGGACTGAATTTTGGGTTGATCAACCTGAGTTTCTCTTAAGCTAACTACATGCATTGCAAGCTCTCTAAAAGTGGTCTTGAAAGTGCACTTCTATTGGTTCAAGTGCATGCTATACTTTCATAGTCTTTTGAAAACTTTTTAGAGAGCAAGCACGTGCCTCCATCTGCTTTTTAACTTGATGATCATATCCTTGAAATAAACTTTCACATCTTTGTGCATCAAAATCATGCAGTAAAGCTTAGGTAGTCCTTTTAGGCAGCTGCAGTGTTTCTCAGACTAAATAGCATCACATTGTAGCAAAAAGTGCCCATTGTGTGACATACGTAGTCTTCCTTTCTCATCTTGGGCCATTTTTGTTTGGTTAAAACTAGCATAACCATCCATAAATGATAATAGGCCATGTCCCACTGTCTGGTCTTCTAGCAAGATGACGTGTGGAAATAGGAACCATCCTTTGGACTTGCTTTGTTCAAGTCTCAAAAATCTATATACATGTAGCCTCGTCCATCTGTCTTACCACTGGAACGCTGTTGGCTACCTAATCAAGATAGTGGGAAACCCTTAGGATCTTAGAACCTAGTACTATTGTGCTTCTTCTTTTATCTTTAAGGCACATTTAGGTTTTATTCGGCGAAGATTCTATTTAGCAGGGTTTACTTATGGATAAAGCAGGATTTATACTTAGTGATCTCTTGATCTATCGTGTGCATTTCCTCATAAGATAATGCAGAGATATCTTTGAATTATTACGAGAGGTGAGTAAATTGTTCTTCCTCTTTAGGATTTAAGGATGAGCCCAACTTGAGCTCCTTGAGTTCTTCATTTGTCCTCACATTTAGGGTGTGTTTGGTAGGAGGGAAAATTATTTTCCCGGAAAATCATTTTCCATGGAAAATAATTTCCCAAGGAAAATAATTTTCCACCTACATTTTCTCCTATTTGGTAGAATGGAAAATCATTTTCCCAAAAAATCATTTTCTGCTGTTTGGTAGAATGAAAAACCATTTTCCCGAAAAATCTGAATACAGTGGCAAGAATACTTGGATTGAGACTCGAATACAGCGGTAAGAGTGCTTCAACCGGCTTCCAACAATGGCAAGAGCCAAAACTTCCAAATTCAAGAGAGGGAGTAAGGCTTTCGAACGTTGCTGAAGCTTTCCTAAAATCAAACAGAAGTTACAGAAGTAGAGTTGTTTTCAAGCCCCAGGAAAATGATTTTACGGCCATTTTCACTGGAAAACATTTTCCTTCTCAGGAGGTAAAATCATTTTCCCCTGAAAATGATTTCCCCCTCCACTTTTTACCAAACAACGTAAAATAGGAAAATCATTTTTCGAAAAAATGATTTTACCCCCTAGCAAACACACAATTACTATTTTTGTTTCTTCAATAGTAATAACTTTATTATGTTAATTATTGATTGAATGTTTGGGGTGCTCTTTATCATCATAGACAATAGTGACATACTTAGGAACACTCATTATTGAAATCTTGAATAAGTACATCAATTTCAGCTTGAATTAAAATAGAGGGAGACTCTCCCTCGTGCATAGAAAAATGATTTGGCTTAAAGCTAGGGTTCTTATTTAGCTAGGTAGTCATGCTCTCGAGCATTCTAATAAACCTCTATTTTGACCTTATTTTAGCCCCTACTGATCCGTTTTTCCCATAGTTTTATGTAGGATCTTGAATAGAACAAATTTGTCTCCTTCGGTCCATATTATACTTATAAAGTGGTTTTCCTTATTTTCAGGAGTTTCTACAAAGAAGATGAGGAAATCCCTAGTTTTGATAGAAAGGAATGCCATGTGGACGGATTTCGAGGAGGAAAAGAAGTTCAATGAAGTTCTGAGGGCTAGAAAAGCAAGACTGAAGGGCCTAGGAGAGTGCATAGTTGGTCGTGTACTATACCACAACTGCATAGAAATCCTGCAATGAAGGCCCAGTTTTCCGAAGCTGCACGCGAGCAATTGTGCTGCAGTGCATTGCTGTGCGTGACAGTACACGGGTACCCATGCAACCAGTTTTCATGATATAAAGGTTTTCATACTTCTTTGGATGCATCTTTTATTCTAATTTGAAAACACATCTTGAGAGGTGATTTCTAGGGTTTACTAGGGAGATTTTGAAGACACTTTTGCATTGAGTTTATCGTCATTAAAGATTGTTTGGCGATCATTATTGCGTTTACTCCAAGTTTGTTCCTCAATTCTCTGTTACTTTGTTATTGATTTTCTAAGGTTTTGTGTTCATCATGTTTACCTACAGTGGTTATTAATATGATTAGTGGCTAAATTTCCCAACTTTGGTTATGATTAATGCTAGGTATGCCTAATTGAATCATGATTTAGCCCAAATCTTATTTGTCCCATATTTATGTTATTGAATTCTACTTCACTTACCACATGCTCAACAAATTGCTTGAATGAGCATTCATCTATTTCTATTAGGGTTTAACGGGACGTTCAAAGATGAAACCTTTACCTACTATGAAACCTTTACCTACTTCTATTAGTAGACAGTTAGAATTTTCATATGAAAATAATTAAAGTTCTAATTGGGATTCAAGATTGTGGATCATGTAATCTTTTAAATTTTAGTTCGATTAAAATAGCTGACTGTAGTTCTAGGATTAGTTTTCGACCTTTGAAGGAGCAAGGAGATGGACTTAATTGTGAATATATCCATTCATATTACATACTTAGGTAAGTTTGATAGGGTTAATAATTGATTTATCAGGGTTGTTATACTGTAATTTGAACCTAAGGGCTTTAATTCTCTGATTTCTTAATCACATTCTTAGTTGTTATCATTTTCTTGTTTGATACTTGAATCTCCAAACCTGAGTCGTCTAGATTAGGTAGATTAATTATTTCATAGTTGAAAGCAAGTTCCCTGCGGATAAGACCTGTTCTTACTGTTGGTAAGTACATTGGCACCGTGCACTTGCGATATTTACACAACAAGTTTTTGCTGCTATTGTCGGGGAACTTGTTCCTTTCAATATCAAAAAAAAAAACCTGATCAGAATACTCTAGAATAAGCTTTTATGTTTCTTTTTGTCATTTTTGGTTCTTCTTTATGCTTGCTTGACGTTGCTTACACTTGGTATAGTGTTTGTCTTATATGTATAGAAGAAATAAGGGAAATCAGAACCTTAGTCCTCTCAATCTTGAGATCAAAGAAATAGCATGAAAGTAAGGTGGAGAAGCGAAGAAAGAGGAAAGAGGCAAAGATGGTGAGCAGAGAGGAGAACATGGTGCTCCGCGACTATGCTATGCATAAAGTTACCGGGGCTGAATCCTCCATTGTGAGGCCTGCAGTTGAGGTACACAACTTCAAGCTCAAACTGACCCTTGTCATAATGATAGAGATCAATTAGTTGGCGGGCACCCTTAGAGAATCCCAATATGTATCTTCGCACCCTGCTTACGAAATGTAACACAATTAGGCATAATATGGTACATACCGCTGCTATTCGGCTGTGGCTCTTCCTATTTTCCCTAAAGGCTAGAGCCAGCAATTGGCTGCAGAATGAAGAGATGAACTCTTTCTCTAGATGGAACGCTTCCTCAAAGGCTTTTCTCTGCAAGTACTTTCTTCAGGGTAAAACTATAAAGCTAAGAGTAGATATTACTTCCTTTGCTCAATAAGATGAGGAGTCTTAAGAGAAATTTAAAGACCTTCAATGGTAATGTCCTCACCATGGTGTTTTTGACTTACTCTTAGTCTAAACATCCTAAAACAGGGTAGAACAATTAGTGAAGATTTCAGTAGATGTTGCAGCAGGAGTTGCTCTCATGGAAAAGTCCATAGAAGTGGCAAAGGCTTGGTCGAAGAGATGACTTTCAACAATTATCACTGGCCTAGTGAGAGAGCTATCTCAAAGAGAAGCAGTGGCAAGTATGAGGTCCATGCTGTGACACTATTAGCCAGCAGGGTGGACGTAGTGGCATAGAGATAGGATGGGTGCTTTCCCTATTACAAGCGGCTCCTCTAGTTCTTCAATTGCAGTGTATGCTATTTGCTAAACCTGTGGTGTGCAGGAGCACATATCTATTGAGTGCTACAATGGTCCTTCTTCTATTAAGCATGCTAATGCCTTCCATAGTTTCAACCTACCACAAAACAATCCATAATCTAACACCTATAATCACGGCTGGAAGAATCACACTAACTCTTCCTAAAAGAACCCTAACCATCTACCTTAGCGTTCTATGCAGCCACGTGGGTTCCAGTATAGAGCCCCTTACAGCTAGCCTCCTCAAACCCCACAACCAAAATCTAACTTGGAGAGTCTCATAGAGCTATTTATCCAAACCCAACAAAACATTAATGAAGCTCTTGGTGAGTTAATTAATCAGCTGACTTCCAAGTTGAGACTATGGCTTCCCACCAAAAGCTGATGGACACCTAAATTGCTTAAATAGCAGTTTATCCTAACCTCAGGGCACTACTTGGCTAACCTGAAACAAATCCCAGGGGTCGCATCAATGCAGTATCTGTGACGGGTGAGGACTTAGTAGAGAGCTCAGTGATGGTGCTTTAGGAGAAAGTTTCAGTTCCTGTTTCTACAAAAACAGATGGTATGAAGAAGGGAGAGAGTTAGCGATGAGAGGAGAAGGGCGCTCAGTCACCTCCAGTTCATCCTTACCAGTCAACTCTATCATTCCCTCAGAGGTATTATTATCGTAGCTTGAGTCCAAGTTTGTTAGATTTCTGGATATATTGAGGAATGTCTATGTTAATGTTTGTTTCTTAGAGGCTCTCAAGAAAGCTCCATTATACTTAAAATTCTTGAGAGATCTTCTTTCTAAGAAAGGTAAGCTTGAGGAGGTCACGACGATTCCAATGGGAGAGGTATGCAGTGTGGTACTTCAGAGCACGTCACCGTCCAAGCTACAGGATCCTGATAGTTTTTCTATTCCTTGCTCCATATGGGACCTTCAAATTGAGAGATCTCTTTGTGATTTTGCAACTAGTGCAAGCTTGATAGCTTTCTCTCTTCAGGAAGCTTCGAGACTTGAAATGTACCCATATGACCATTTAGTTAGCAGATCGCTTTATCAGATGCCTTGTGGGTATTCTAGGGGACTTCTGATTCATATGGGTAAGTATGTTATCCCGTGTGACTTTGCGGTTATGGATATGGATGAGAGCTCCCAGGTGCCTATTATTTTGGGGAGGTTGTTCCTAGCAACTGCAGGAGCTTTGATTGATGTGCCCCCAAGGACAACATCTTTCCTGTTGTGTGGGGAGAAGGTAGACTTTTTCTTCCCTCCACTTACCACCCTTCCACTCACAGTGCCTTCAGTTCCTATCATTCCTATGGTTCCTACTGTCTCTGCAGCAATTTCTGATATTGAGGCATTTAAAGGAGATGGGGCACCTAACATGAGGTATTATGCCCCTTTTGATTTGCCTCAGCCGATCTTGGATTGCTTTGGAGGCACTACTATTCATCTTGGAAAGGTAGTGGATTCACCATCATTCAGTGTTTCAGTTATATAGCCTCCTTTCTCCCCACCGCCATCTACTGCTTGATTTAAGGGTCAAGCTGGGACCTAAACAAGCACTCCCTAGGAGGCAATCCAAGTATTTACTTGATTAAAAAAAAACAAGAAAAGATGAGTGCCATTGTTTCGTCCTCCCCTCTCCCATTTCCCCCTTTGCACTATAAGTTCTTCCCTTCCTTTGTTTCTTTACATGCCATTTTTATTGCGAACAATGAAAATCTTAAGCATGGGGTGATGAGCTTGTGGCTCTTTGGGTGGGATTGTGGATTTTGTGGGACAATTTGGATGATATCTCTTACACTTGCATCATATAGCTAGGATTTCATGTAGTTTTATTAAGTCATATTTTTAATTTTCATTTAGCAGAGCATATAGTTTAGAGCATATATTAGATTCTGCATCACAAGAGGAGAAGTGATTGAGTTAGAAATTCATAAGATTCATAGGTACTCTCTCTCTTAGCCTTCTCTTTATTATCCTCTATGTGTTTTATTGCTTTTTTAGTTAGATTTATTATTTCTAAAAAATTAAAAAAATTGAAAAAAATTAAAAGGAGTTTTTAAAAACCCCTCTTATGATGATGATACATGGTATAACAAGTGATTGATTAGTAATGATTGTGTATTTAGGTGTGGCTGGTCTTGGAGTAAATTTTGTGAAAATTGCATTGACATATGATTTAGAATTTATCTGCTTTTGTTGCTTGCCAATTTCCCTTGATATTCATGTGGTTTGATTTGGTTGACCTTGATAAGTGACATGTCTTGGAGGAAGTTGCATTGACTGTGGTAGATTATCATGTGAGATTTTGAGCATAATGACTATTTGTTACACATAATCTCATAGTCCCTTTCTTGTGTGACTCCTCCATGATTGCACCCCTAGCACTTTGTTTAGTTCATTTCGAGATCACAGTTGGCATATGCATATGTTGATATGGTTAATGCATCCTTTTGTTTTACACAGCCACATGATCATAAAAGTCACCCTTTAATGTGCGTTATCCCTCTTGTTAGCCCTTTGTATTTTTCCCTGTTTTTGTTATTACACCTTATTCACTACACTCTTGGCCTATACATTAAGTCTAGTGGAGCAACATTTTTGGTCTTCAGGGTATTTTCATATCTTTGCCAAAGTCTAATGGAGCAACACTTTTACATTAAGTTGGGCATATTTTGAGGATTGATTCATCTTCAGGGTATTTTCAATGGTGGTTTGAGACTTAAAGGAGTGTGCGTTGAGATTTTGTATTCCCTATGCCATTCACATGTATCATGGTGTTGTTTCTTATTTGTTCATTCAAGGGAAAAAAAAAAAGAAGAAGAAAAGAAAAGGAAAAAAAAGACGAAGTTAATAAACTGTTTGGGAGTAGATTAATTCAATAACTATGTTCAACTCCTTCCTTTTGGTCTTTTGAGGGGTTCGTGCTCATTTTTCAATTGAGGTGTGAAGTAGGTATCTTGGTGCTTATTGTTGTGAAACTGTTCTTGCTCCCTAGTATTTTGGCTAGTAGCTGCACTTCTCCTATATTGATTCCCTTTCTCACCCATAGCCTTAGCAACATTATGCCCTTTTTGAAGTCCTCATGATTGACATTCTCGCATTTTACATAAGTGGTAGAGAATAAAGAACCTTATCAAGCTTATGGCAGTTTGCATTATTACCCAAGTTCAAAATCCAAACACATTAGAGGAGTGCTCTACTTTATTCCAAGGTGAGGTTCTACTAGTCACGCTTACTCACCACTAATTAAGGGATCTCTTGTCTTATTTTATGATTTTAATATGGGGTGCTTAGTGTGTTGCATTTGAGTAGAGTGATTTATAGATGGTGGTGTTTGTGTTTTATTGAAGATGTTTTTTACATCTTGACTTGGCCATCTTTGATGCATGATTGCATCTGGTTGGTTGGTGATTATTTCCTTATTTGAGGAGAGTGTGATTAGAGGTTCATCATATCCCTCATTAAGCATTCAAGAGTTAGTCTTGTTTAGGGACAAGAGATAAGTATAGGGGAGTTGATAAACCTTAATTTGACCACATTTTAACCATTATTTGACCCCTTCTTCCCTTGATTTTATGTTGGATCTGGAAGAGAAAAGGTCACATTTGTCTCACTCAGTCTATATTATGCTTATAAAATTGGTTTTCTTATTTTTAAGAGTTTATGCTGAGAAGATGAGGAAATCACTAGTTCTGATAGAAAGAAAGGCCATAGGGATAAGTTTCGAGGAGGAAAAAAGGTTGAATGAAGTTCCAAGAGCCAGAAAAGCAAGACTGAAGGGCTTAGGAAGTGCACGGTTGGTCGTGCACTATGGCGAAACCGTGTGGAAATCCTGCAGTAAAGACCCAGTTTCTCGAAGCTGTGCACTTGCGATTGTGCTGTAGTGCACGTCCGTGCGTGGCAGTGCATGGGCGCCTGTGCGTCTTCCAAAATTTTGCGATATTAAAATGATTTTCGAACTTATTTTGGGGGCATCTTTTAGCCTTTTGAACACAGTTCTTGAGAGGTGATTTCTAGGCTTTATTAGGGAGATTTTGAAGAGTCTTTTGCATTAAGTTTATCATCATTGAAGATTGTTTAACGATCATTATTGTGTTTAATCCAAGTTTGTTCCTCAATTCTCTTTGACTTTGTTATTGATTTCTAGGGTTTTGTGTTCATCATATTTATGAAGTTAAGTTTTGCTATGGTAGCTGTTAATATGATTAGTGGCTAAATTTCACAACTTGGGTTGCGATTAACACCACTTATGCCTAGTTAAATCATGATTTAGCTTCGAACCTTATTTGTCCCGTATTTGTATTGTTGAATTCTACTTCACTCACCACGTGTTCGGTGAATTGCTTGAATAAGCATGCATCTATTTCTATTAGGGTCTGGGGGAATATTGAAAGACCAAACCTTTACCTAGTGTGACTTAGTAGATGGTTGGGATTTTGATATAAAAATAGTCGAAGTTCTAATTGGGATTCACGATCGTAGATCTTGTAATCTTTTAACTTTTAGTCCCATGGAAATAGGTGACTATAGTTTTAGGTCTTTGACCCTTAAAAGAGGGAGGAAATGGGCTTAGTTGTGAATTTATCCATTCATATTGCATGCTTGGGCGAGTGTGAAGGGGTTTAGTAATTGATTCGCTACCGTAATTGTGCTATTAATCCAACATCAATGCTTTAATCCTCTGATTTCTTGATCACATTCTTAGTTTTTATCATTTTCTTAGTTGATAGTTAAATCTCCAAGCTTGATTCGCCTAGATTGGGTAGATTAATTAGTTCTGGTAGTTGAAAGTAAATTCCCCGTCAATACGACCTGTAATTGTTGTTGCTAACTACATTGACACCGTGCACTTGCGGTACTTTACACAATACTTTTCGATGGTCAACTGGACCCTTTTGCTCTTGTTGTTAGTGGTGTGCATCTTCTTAGTGTGCTTCCCTTTGGCTGCAAACCCCTGTAAGGTTGACGTCTTTACTAGCAACTGTTAGTACCCATTCGGGATCTTCGTACTTCCTCTTTCCCACTCTGAATGGCAACCCGTAATGGCCAAATTTGGCCTCATAAGCCTACACTGTGTGGACTTGGTGTTTCAGCAAAGTAGACTTCTTCCATCAAGGAAGTATCGTTCGGTTTAGGGTACCCATAATAATATGTATCATCCCCTTCCTTTTTGGAAGACCCATAAGATATTCTATAGGTATAGACCTTCTTATCCTGTTGGTCCTTTTTGTTCTTTTCCGCTAGAATCATCAAATGGAGCTCTTAAGGGGAAGGCTTATTACCTAGGCCAAAAAGGTGAGCCAAGGGATATCCTTTAGGGGATGAGTGGGCATCTCGAGCCTCTTCCTTAGCTGAGTTTCAGGTAGGTAACCCATGTTCCTTATCATGGAACTATGAACTCCCCTTCTAGTGGGGAAGGGGTCGAGGTCAAAATGTAACTTCATCTGTTGATTCGGTGATAGCATATTCATCAACTACAAAGACCTCAATCTCTATGTTAGAATCATCATGTTCCAGTTCTAAAATTGAATCTTTTTTTAATGGTGATGATCATAGGATAGGTGTATATAGTCATAACAGCCTATTTTACTATCACTTTAACCTTTTGTTGGAGTGTAGAGGGGACTGCTTTTGGTCATATACTCGGGGGCAATCAAGCATGAGGCTGAAAGTAGCCTAGATGTTTATGACTTAGAATACTACCTTCTTTTTTATCCCTCTTGACTATTTTATTTAGGGTGATAGTTCCCAAGACCAGTCCATAGGTGCTATTGTAGGCTCGTAAGGCTAGGGTTAAAGTGGTCATGTCCATCTTGATTATGCCCAATTTTCTTGAGGTTCCAACTGAGGATATGCTAACTAACAACTTGTTATCAACTAAGGTAACGGGTATGAACTTGTTTCTATGAATTATAGTGTAACACCCCTCTACCCCTGAGGGATGTCACACCGCCAGGATCTCCCGAGGGAGACCCCTAAGGCTGTCGTAACTAATGGCTTTCTTAAAGATTCTACCTAACTGTAGGCTATTTAGGGAATTTCTGGAATGAAACTACAAGAGTTCCGTCTATAATTGCAACATTTGCAAAGTTCGCATTACAAACTTAAGGGGTACCTGTGAGTTTACAACAAAATTTCAACAAAAACTAAAAGTTTCCCATGAGTAACACACTCGGGGTTGAGGCTTATGCCTTTACAATATTTGTTTGAATAATGTACATGGGTTTACACACCCCAGAGCCACTACATGCTTATTTCATACACTTCCTTAACCAAAATATTAATTCAGGCAGCTTCACAAACATTGCTTCTCAGGTACACCTACAAGAACGACTGGTAGTCCTAGAAAGCAAACAGGTTCTTTCATTCATTCATCACCTGCAGGAGAAAGGGGAAAGGAAATGGAGTGAGCCACCACATGTCCAGTGAGTATTCCTCCACTCCTTAAAACAAAACCTTTCCAAGCAATACTACTCATACTAACCATGTATCAAGCACTTATGCATCATCAATCATCATATTAAGCTATGTGACACCCTCGTAGACTATTCACATGTCAAACATTCATTCATTTGGGATAGATGCCTTTATTCATGGAACTTTTAACATACTATAAACTTTCTTTCTCAATTCATGCACTTTGAATCAGACAGGTTTGATATAGAAAAGGATGAGGCCACATGATATTAGAATCCACATTCAACAATGCTTAAGAATCATTTTATAAAGCATTCATTGAAAACTTTCTTTCTTTCATTGAAAACATTTCTCTTAACCTCTTGAGGCTCTTGTTCTTTTAAAAGAGATTTCATTTCGTATTGGTCATACATTTATGTATTATCAATCATCATATTAAGCTATATGATACCCTCGTAGACTATTTAGATGTCAAACATTCATTCATTTGGGATAGATGCCTTCATTCATGGAATTTTTAACATACTATAAACTTTCTTTCCCAATTCATGCACTTTGAATCAGACAGGTTTGATATAGAAAACGATGAGGCCACATGATATTAGAATCCACATTCAACCATGCTTAAGAATAATTTCATAAAGCATTCATTGAGAACTTTCTTTCTTTCATTAAAAACATTTCTCTTAACCTCTTGAGGCTCTTGTTCTTTTTAAAGAGATTTCATTTCGTATTGGTCGTACAACGACCTTTATAAGCTTTTCATACTTCATTCCATATGGCCTCTTAGGGCCCATAAAAACTTTCTTTCCTTTTAAAACACTTAAAATGGCAAAGGCCAATTGCTTTTCTTAGCTTAGTAGGAAAATACTTCTAGCATAAGATCATTACAGGGTGCTGATTGGGTGAGATCTATTCTCAATCCCATAGTGAATCCTAATGCTCACACTGAGCTCTTACTCCCGGGACAGCTACATAACATATCGGACGACTACATTACCCTCGTCAGGGTCTTCTAGGGTTTCCTAGTACCAGGACTTATCCCCTAGGCTAACATCATTCATATCATATTGTCTGAAGCACATTATCTCAGCCAATTTAAAGCGTAAGGGCCATAACGGCTAATAACTTTGTTGTTTCTTCTGGTAAAATCACTTATCATACAACTCACACCTTTATAAAACGTTTTAGGGATTCCCCCATTCAAGCAGGTTCACTCCTAAATAATGTTTGTGTGGCTAAAATAGGCCATCGCTCGCTATTAGTCATGGCTACTAATAGTTTGAAAACACGAGAAACGTTCTTTGTCAAATCACCACACTCACACGCATAATGCATCTTAATGATATAAAAGGGAGGGGTTTGCATGTATTACATTCAAGCACTTCATAATCATTTCAACAAGACAATGAGCCACACACGGCCTCACAATCCACACGATTGTGGTTAATTCACAACCCAGGCTCCCTCCTCACAAGCACCGTACCACAAAGAACCTCGAACCACTCATAGTTCTACCTCAAACCATCCAACTACCATCTTGGTTTCAATTTTACAATCTAGCATCCTAATCATTATGATATACTGAAAAGCGATACATAAACTTATGCAACTTGCCAATGCTTAACTTACCAAATTAAACAACTAACAATTAGCAGTGCGCTGCAACCAACGGTTATAACCATGCACATATACATATATATATAGGCATTCATACGACCTTAACTTGAAACAGACGTTTAGCAAGCTAAGTTAAACTAACTAAGCATGAAGCACGATTGCATTCATGTATTGCAGTTAAAGGATGTAAACATGCTCAGCTCGCCATTCAAATGGTATGTCCAAAGCTATTGTATAAGCATAATTCAACTAGATAGACAAACATCGATTCGGTGCATTCATTCATTGTCTCAAAGTTACATTTCAAGCCTAATTAGGTCATTTAAACATAATAGGATTCTAAACATTGGTTTATTACATCGAAGTTACTATTTGAACCTATTTAGGCCCTTTAAACATAATATGTCTCAAGATATTCGTTTATTATATCGAAGTTACTATTCAAACCTTTTTATGCCATTTAAGCATAATACGACTTTAGGCAATCATTTATCACGTTGAAGTTACTATTCAAGTCAACCCTTTAAGCATACGTTAACTGAATATACTAAAATTGATTCTAAACATGCATAACTCAGTTTGAAGTAAACTTTCAGGCATGTAATAGCTGAATATGCTAAAATTGATGTTAAACATGCATAACTTAGTTCGAATTAGACTTTCAAGCATGTAATAACGGAACATACTAAAATTGATTCTAAACATGCATAGCTCGTCCCGAACTAAACTTTCAGGCATGTAATAACTAAGCATACTAAAATTGATTCTAAACATGCATAATTCAGTTCGAATCAAGCTTTCAGGCATGTACTAATCGAATATACTGAATTCGATTCTAAACATGTATAACTCATTTCGAACTAAACTTTTAGGCATGTATTCCGTCTAACTCAGCATGCATAGTTTACTCATTACAATTTCTATGAAATTAACGAAACCTAAGCTGACATGCATCATCGTTTAGGCTAAAATATTTTCGAATGTATTAATAATTTAGGAGAGGAAGAACACTTACTTGGACTAGCTTGAATTCAACCCTAATAGAGTAAATTCACGCCCCAAATGCACGCCCAATTCGCTGAACTCGAACCCTAGCTCGACTGCTCACTGAACCCGAAACCCTAGCTTCGACTGAGTGGTGATTATAGCTGATTTGGGGCTGAATTTGATCCCCAATTTATAGAGGAGGTCGACGGTGGTGTGGGTGGTCGGATTCCGGCACGTGGGTGGTGGATTTCGGGGTGGCGACGCGTGGTTTTCTGGGTTGATTTAGCCATGCGAAGTAGAAGGTGGAGAGTGGTGTGGTGGACGGCCGTGATGCGTGGGTAGGGGACCGGTGGTTGCCTCCTCTCGCCGGCGAATCGTGGTGGACGGCGGTGATGCCAGACGCCGGCCAGTAGTTACCGGTGAGAGAGAGAGAGAGAGAGAGAGAGAGAGAGAGAGAGAGAGCAAGCGTTAGAGAGAGAGGAAGGTGGGTCGGGGGTCACGGGGGTCCTCAGACCCAACTTCGCCCCCTCCTCCTTAATCTAATTCCCCTTTTTCCTTTTTTTTTGTTGCTCAATTAGCACAATTCAGCTAGGTTCTGGTCCCAAACCCGTTAGCGATTAGAATAAACTCGAGTTGAAACGTCCTACAACTAATATTTTAATTTAAACTTCGGGAATCGACTAAATAAAACGAAAACGATTTTAAAAACTCAGGTTAGCATCGATTCAATGATTTTATAAATAAGTAACGTCAATAATAACATTAATCATATAGTCGTTCTTTTTAATGAAATTAATCGTTAAAAACACACACAGTTGACTTAATACCCTTGTTGTAAAATAATTCAAACATAGATTCGTAAATTTAGCAACTGAAACAGTTAATCAACAATAGAATGAAAGTGCGGCCCTTACATATAGTGAGATATAGACCCCTATTATATTTTGCATCTTTGAAGAGGGAGGTTGATATCATCGAAAGTTATGGTTAAAGGGGACCTTTCGGTTGAGAAGAAACCAACCAATTCTTCGGGGATAGTATGCAATGGGACTCCCATCCTCGAAAGGATTTCTAATAGTGCCTATTAAAGGATGATAGAGGAGGCTAGGAGCTTTTGTGCTATTATGTCAGCCTGAGTCTTTGTTAACATGGGGACGACTCAGTCTCCTTATAACTCAGGTATTATAGTGGGACTTAGGTGCTCCTCTTCTTGGACTAAATGTGAGGGTTTATAGCCCCCCAATTGCGGGGGAGGTGATAGACTTCTCTGACTTCATCCTATTTTACCTGGGCTATTTCAATAGGAATAAGGGGAGTCATCCAAGGTTCTTCTTGGTCATCTCCCTATATTACATTGACTTCCCTCTCCATTAGGATCAATAGGTCAAGCTCCTATGATGAAAATTGCAAGCGCACAACTTAATGGATTGGCCCTATTGTTAGGCTTTGCCACATTTGGGATTGGTAAGGTTCGATCGTCTATCATGTCTTGTGTTGTATGGTTTGAGGCAACGCAGCAATGAGTATGGTGCCCTTTCTCATGTTGATAATTACATTAGACATTGATGTCATACTTCGCACTGCGTTTATCCTTCGGCACATTAAGTGTAGGCCCTGATGGGCTTAAGGAGCCCTTAACTTTAAGTCCTTTTTAGGCTTCTCTAGGTGTTACATCAAGTGCGGCAAATACTTAGAAAGGGTGTTGTGTCCTCGAAGCCTTTACTGTATTAACCTTATTCATTGTTTTGGTATCGAAGATAGTGGTTGATTTCTTATCCTTAAAAGAGCCTTAATTATCTGGGTAAGGATTCCTTAGTTCTTTTTGTATTTCTTCATCTACATGCATCCCGCATCACGTAATTGTATGAATGTGCTTATCAATTGAAATTGGAGGTGTTGATTGTATTTTTCCCTCAAGTTCTTAATAGCCGTTCAAACTTGCTCCTTTTCACTTTGACAGTTTAGGACCAAAGAGGCTTTTGCCCTCTAATGGGGCAAAAAGCTTGGGACACTTTCCTTTTCACATTGCTTTATCATTTCTGAGTCACGAAGCGCAGTGGGCAATTCCATGTTGCAGGAATATTGTGAAAGGAACTCCTTAGCTATGCTAAAGTACTAACCTTTTACTGGATCAAAGGAATGAAACTTACTATCCACTATCTCCCCCAAAGTGTGAGAGAATGTCTGAGGGTAAAGGGGCTTATATATACCCTTCAAGCTTATAATATTAATAAAATGAATAGTTACATAGAATAAATAGGTACACGGGCATGATAACTCACGTTTTTGAGAAGGGGAAAACTCAGCAAGCAATTTTCCCTTTAACATAGGTACGTAAGGGGTTGGGTTTATAAATTACCAAATAATTGGGAGCCCCTTAGGACCTACTATAGTTTGTTAATTCATTGATTCATTAGTGATGGATTTTCTTTAAGAACTATATGGATGGAATTTGCATCATCCTCTCTTTTATTTTTAGATTCACGTTCATTTCATTTCTCGGCAAGGCCATGTGTAAGGTATTGTTTCTTATTTAGCTTGCCCTCAAAATGGCTTCCCATTTGTGCCAATATGCCGGCCATGAGGGTTGTTATTTTTTCAGCAGTGCCAACTTCTTCTTCGTTATGGTGATTATTGTTGTTGATCTCATTTTTCACCATGGAGTCGAGAGCTTAAATTTTCAGAGCTCTCAGATAATGATCTTACCAAAATACCTTGATGCTCTTTCCTCCAAGGCCTATTTTTCCTTTAAGAGCTGCAAAATTTGAGATTGTAAGGAAAAATCTTTTCTTTTTTTTAAAGGAAAGAAGTAAATAAAAACGGAAAGAGGCACCACCAGGCCTTATTATGAAAAAAAAAAAGCAAGGGGGAAAAGAATGGAAAGAGATGTTAAACCGAAGTTTGGACTGGTGGCATGGATTGGGCCATAACCTTAGGGGACTTGAAAGGCCAGGTCAACTAAAAGGAAACACAGGCTCAATGACATGATGTTACCAAGCTACTAGCTTCCTATTAACTGCTAGCGCATGAAAAAACACAATCCTTAGGCGACATCGGCATCCTATTTAGACTATTAGGCCAAGATGTCGTTCAATACAGGCGTGAGTCCAAGTGTCTTTAAATCCTATCCATAGGCCGCCAGTTAGGATGCTTTGGCATTCTTGATAGGGTTCTTGTTCTTCGTCAAAAGGTTAAGGGATACTAACCCATTTTCTAAAAGGGACTCTCTTGACACATAGGAGGACAACAAGAGCACCTAGCATTTGTTCATGACAATCATGCATATGCAGCTTGATCCTAAACCTGTTATTGAAAAGGAACATGCAACGGAGTTGGTGGTTATTATACATGGTGGAATGGACTTTTGTCTTCGAATTGGTTTGCCCTAAAGAGTCATAGCTTAAAGGAGGTCCACATGATTGCAGGGGTGAAAAGACAAACATAAGGGTGTTCTTTACTAGGGTGCGTGATAAACTTATGAAGCCCGAGAACATAATGCGTAAATGCCTATACAGTATAATTTTTTGAAACGGGAAATAGAAAGTTTTAATTGCATCCTTTCGTTTCAAGTTTCACCCACTTACTTGCATAATATTACCTACTGGAAGCTCCACTTAAAATACTTATACTAACAGTCGATGAGTTGCGAGGCTAGGCCCAGGGCTCGCTAAGGCTCAATAGGAATTGCCCCATGGCCTCTTTCAAGGGGTGCCTCGGATTGACTTTTTCAAAGTGCTGGTTTTGTGTAGTTCTATGGTAGGATGGATTAAATCTTTCATTTTTAGAGTTTCCATGACCAGTACTACTTAACGGGAATGTACAAATGTATATAGAAAATTTCGATTTCCTTCTTTCGATTAAATCCTTAAATCGAAGGGATAACCACAGGACATAAGACTTGATTTTCAAGAAGCGAAATGGTTTTTTCTACAAATTATAAGTTTGGATATCCCATATGGGGATTATTAAAAATGACTCTATGGCTATGAACTATAAGAATGGACTTGGGGCCAAAGGTATGGTCTAATGAATAGTGAAAACATCATTAGACTACTAGCTTTGAAAAGTGGCCTCTATTAGAAATGAATATATTCAAAATTTTGTTTTCCTGCTCGCATGCAAAGGATGCTTTTCATGATTTCAGTCTAATTTGGTGTGACTAATAGCATGAAGAAGTTGTTTTATGACCACTTATTAGCAAGTTGTTCTTGCAATGAAATAAAACGTACATAAAGTAATAAATTTTTTTGTCACTTTGTTATGAATGTATCATTATTACATATACAAAAGAATGAAAAATACACACATAATCAAGAAGGATTAGAGAGGAACATGAATATTGACACAGGAACTAGAAAAAGCTTTAAATCGATTGTTTTCTCTGTAATGGCCCTCAAGACTGGCCTTAATCCAAAGCAATTGGTGGAACAAATGTGCACTTGATTCCTTCCTCCCAAGTGCGTTAACTTTGGATGAAAGCTAGTACAATTTTTAAAGAGTTTGATGGAAAGAATTTTGTGGTGTTTTGTTTCTCAAAAGTATTTTGTGGAGCGAGGGAGAGAATTTAGAGACATAGAGTTTCTCCTAGGCATGATGTCTAGAGGGATAGATATAGTTTCTTTTAGGTGGAGGACCATTTAGAGGAAAATATAGAGTTCTCCCTTAAGTGAAAAAATATGCTTAATGAAAGGGAGATACTCTCGTTCTATCGTGCCAACAATAGTGCGCGCGTTAAACAAGCTATAAGTCAAAAGCCAAAAGTAAATTATTTTATTCATCAAATTTTCGTCAAATTTAGAGAAAAATATAGAGTTCACCTTGTTGATTGGCTTGATTAAGCAATCTGACAATTAAAAACATGTACGACTTATCAAGTGGGGAGCAAGACAGGACCCAACCAACTACATTGGGTCTCAACGGCTACCGCTGGGCTTGTAAGACTTGTCGTTAAGTCCCAGTAGCTATTTGAATCATGCTTCTAGCCCCTTTTTCCTACCTTGAAGAACTATTTATGAGAGTTTGAACGTGAGGCAATGAGCCACTCTACTAGTTGCTATCTCACTCACTCATCCTCAACGTCTTGGGTTCCATCTCCCATGCTGGCATGCCACTCAAAACCCAAGATTTTTGCCTATTTTAAATTATTTTTGGAACTTTTGGATTTTCAAATGCTTTTATAACTTTTTAATAATTTTTTGGCATGAGAAACTATTCTATTTGCAGACTACCCAGAAGGAATTCAAGTATGATGTCGACCCAGTAGCAACACACAAGACATGCATGCATGCGGTCCATCTAAGATTACATAGGCACCAATTCGATGATTACAAAGTTATTACGGATATGTACAAGGGAGTAAGGGACAAGAGTTAGGACTTTATGAGGGGATGCAGATAACTTTCCAATAGATATTCGGTTTCATCAAGGATCCGTACTGAGTCCTTTTCTTTTCAGTGTGATTGTGGATGAACACACTATAGGGATTCAAGATGAGGCACTGTAGTATATGCTATTCGATGATGATATTGTTCTTACTAATGAGATTAAAGTATGAAGTTAACAATAAGTTGGAACGATCGAGAGACACCTTGGAGTCTAAAGGTTTAAAGTTGAGCAAGACTGAATATTTAAAATGTCAATTCAATAGAGAGGAGGATGAAATTAAAGATGAAGTGACCATTGGTGGTCTGGTTATACCAAAGGTTAAAAAGCTCAGATATCTCGACTCTACCATTTGAAAAAAGGTGGATGTTGATAAGAGCATTGACCAACGAATAAAGGTCAAATGGGAAACATGGAAGAATGGTTCATTAGTGTTGTGTGATAAGAAGATTAAACTAAGATTGAATGAAGAGTATATTATATGGTTGTCGTACCATCATTACTTCATGGTGCTGAGTGTTAGCCAGTCAAGAAGACTCGCGTCCAGAGGATGGTAGTCGTAGAGGTGAGGATGATTGGGTGGATGAGTAAGCATACGAGATTAGATAGGATCAAGAATGAAGTGATTAAAGACAAAATAGGAGTGACACTCATGTAAGATAAGATGACACAGACTAGATTTAGATAGTTTTGGTCATTTGAGGAAATCAATTATAGACGCATTACTGAAGAAACTTAGAGGATTAGCCTTTCAGAGTGTGAAAAAGGTTGAGGTAGGCTTAGGAAGAATTGAAATAAAATGATTAGATACGATTTAAATAATTTAGGACTAGTAGAAGATATGGCGCAAGATAAGAATCTATGCAAGTCTAAAATTAAGGTTGCAGATCTTAGACATATTGGTACTTGCTCGTCCGTAGATCCTGAGTGCATAGGGAGTGTTGATGTGTGGTTTTGGGTATTACTTATCCTCCATTTCCTATATTTTGTATGTTAGTAATATTTTTATCTGGGCATAGACTTTTATCATCTAACTTAGTGTATTTGATTTAGAGCACTTCCCTGAATTATTGATATAATGCTACTAGATTTTAGTTAATTATTATTATTGTTATTGTCGTTGTTGTTTTCGTTTTTTATTGTTATTGTTTTTTTTTTTTGAAAACATTGTTATTGTTGTTGTTATTGTTATTGTTGTGGTAGTTGTTGTTGCTATTGCTGTTGCTACTGGTGGTGTTGCTACTATGGTTGATCTTGCTTCTATCATTGTTATTATTATTATTATTATTCTTATTCTTATTATTTTTATTGTTATTGTTGTTATCATATTCCTATTATTATCATTATTATTATTATTGTTGTTATTATTATTGTTATTATTGTTGTTGTTATTACTATTATCAATGTTGTTCTTATTATTATTTTTCTTATAGTTGTTGTTGTTGTTCTTATTTTTATTATCATTGTTATTATTGTTATTGTTTGTTGTTATTATTTTAATTGTTGTAGTGGTTTTTGTTCCTATTATTATTATTATTATTATTATTATTATTATTATTATTATTATTATTATTATATTTGGTGTTATTATTATTGCTATTGATATTCTTTTTCTTTTTCTTCTTCTTCTTCTTCTAGTTGTTGTTGTTGTTATTGCTATCATCATTATTATTGTTGTTGATGTTGTTGCTGCCGCTGCTGCTGGTAGTGGTGTTGGTGGTCTTGTTGCGGTTATTATATTTATTGTTGTTGTTGTTGTTATTGTTGTTGTTGTTGTTATTATTATTATTATTATTATTATTATTATTATTATTATTATTATTGCTGCTGTTGTTGTTGTTATCGTTGTTGTTGTTGTTGTTATTTTTGCTGCTGCTGCTGCTGTTGTTGTTACTGTTGTTGTTATTGTTAGCTATTATTATTATTATTATTATTATTATTATTATTATTATTATTATTTGATTTTAATCTTTTTATATTTTATTGTATTTTATTTTTTATTTATTTACCTTGTTGTTTATTTATTTATTTATTTATTTTGCAACATTTATTGATTTATGCCAAAAGATTTTTAACTCTAAGATGTATTCTGGAATTTTTATGGCAAGTCTCTTAAAATCTATCTATTTACAGACGATGATACTTACATAGGCAAGACCCGCTTATATTTGGATATCCTCGTCCCCGCACAAGAAGAACCGATACTGAGAGGAGTTGTTGTCCCAAAAATAGTTATGCCAAAAGTCGGATACCATTTTATGAAGAAGTTTTGCATGAAATCATCTTATCTAATAATTAGAACTGACTAATGAGATAGATGCTTTTATGGTAACTATTAATAATTAACTCAAGTGGCTAAAAATTCCTTTAGGGATTACTGTTATTACAATCACATCTAAGTGAACTATTAGTCAGTTCTAAATTTAAAAGTCACTCAAAAACATATTATTAGTCATCATGAAACCTCAAAAAAGTCATCCCTAAAGTCATCTCTAAATTTACATTATAAACTTTTGAAAATAACTGAAAACCAAACCACAACAAAATCAAAACAGCATCAATGAAGCAAGCTTAAAAACCGGTTTTTTCATTGTATTATACGACACGAAAAAATTAATATGGCAAGCTATTCTCATGCAATTACACAAAGAATTAACGTCATCTATGCATCCTATGTACAAGGAAAAATAATATCATAGTTAGGATGTGGATATCTTGTGTGAACTATACAAAAGCAATAATGTTCAATGACGGAAGATTTACTCTAAAAATAGAAATAATTTGATTGATGAGTTCCGTTTGTTGCATCTCTACAAAGAATAGAGCGAGCCTCCTCTACAGATCGAGGGGGCTCCAAGTCTTTCTCCAGTAGAGAATTGCCTTGCAAACGCTGCATTTGAGAAGCAAATGTATCATCCAAGACCTACAAGACAACAAAACCCCAACTCTGTAAGCACATTTGACTTGTCCGTGGCATTTTATATGTAGGAATTGTCTAGTATATTTTTGAGATTTGGAATGGGCATTTCGATCCGGTATTTGGCATATGGGAAGTTTAGAAGTAAAATAGCAATTTTGCAAGTATCAATGTAGAAACTGGAGGCATTATTCCCAATTCCAATCCTCTGATTTTTACGATAACCACACCGGACATGGAAAAAATTTGTTATTAATCTCGTTCTCAATGATCTAAATCTCCCATGCACCAAATATCATCAAAAGACAGACAAATTAGAATGTAGCGATACGTTTACTTACACCAAGGGCATAATATGATCCCTTGTACCAAACTCGGTTCTCCTTCCTTCCTTCCAGGAACCTCAGCACAGACTGGAGCAGAGGAAAAGTCATCATGATGTGCTCATCAGGCTAGCATCTACTAAAAATGTTAAAGCATCCTTCTTACCTGCCCCATTCTATCCCAGAACCCATGACACAGTGCAATGAATATTTGGCTCATGAAAACCTCATGCAAGTTTGATATGGATTCCATTAACTGCAAAGTCAACATCTGCATTCTCTCACGAACCTCAGCCTCCCCATCTGTGTCCTGTGTTTCCTCCAAGATTCTCTTCAGTTGTGTGTTTCGGCTAGCTTGTGTCTATAATAACATGTGAGAATGTTAGAATTCACTTGTGTCCTTCAGACACATCAAGGAGGTGAATAAAACCCAATGCCCAGCCAAAGGTTTAGAGTCGGAGGGGGGGGGGGACACTGTGAGTAACCAATTGTGAATTTGTGACATTTTTGCTTAAACATCACAGCAGTGAGCAATGATAAAAATACCAAAAGAACCAAAGCACCTCTCACTCGAGTAGACACTGACAAAACTACTATATACACAATGCTGGGGAGAGGGGGGGGGATATTGGGCTCTCCCAGCTTACATTAGCATAGAGTTTTGCCACTATAGCCTGCATATAATTCTTGTACTTTGCCTTCAACAAAACTCTAATTCCATTCATCTGCTCTCCAAAGGGCAACTTTTTGTCTGCCACGATGGGCAGACATGAAGCCCAGGATTTCAGGATATCCTCAACTGTACAATGCAACACTTCAAGAATCCTCTTGATAGTGTTCAGAAAGATACCCAACTGCAAAGATTTAGAATCAACAAAAAATTAGTGATCAGATGCGGTAATCAAGTGGGCTTTATGCAGGGTTTTATTATGCAGCAACTCTCAAAGCATGAGAGTTCTTACAGAAAGGATGACCCATTAATTTGCTTTTCTTTTTCTTTTTTAAATAAAAATTGTGACGTATATTTCCCTTGTGAGGGGACATGTGGAGAACCGGAGATGGCAACCTAAGATGTGTCAAAATGACCTCCTCAACCTGTCCAACATCTACCAAACACCAACAATCTTTCCCTGGACACTTCCCTAAACAGTCTGGACTTATCAAACACACAAAATATCACGTCTGCAACGTCTTTGTTTCTGTTATCTAGAGATCTGTGGAACACACATGCTACATGAATTTTGTGGCTATTCATGTCTAAAGACATAGTCCAAATGAGTAGGGTATCATTTTCTTTCAAGTAACACCTAGATAAGCAAAATAAATCAATGTACATTCACCAAATTTGTAGTATCCTTTTCTACCTGGGTAAAAGCATCCACTGGTGTGCTGATTTCATGTTACATCATGTTCATGTCTTCTGTCAATAGTCCAACCCCCCCCCCCCCTTCTCAAAAAAGAAAAAAACAAGGCACCCACATAAGGAGGGAAGAAGTAAAGAAACTTGATAACCTTCAGGTTTCCAAGAGGGTCTACTACCTTGAAAACAAATGAACAAATAAAGCATGCCACTGAATCACCAAACACAGGAGTTTCCAATTACCTCCAACTAAGACTGAAAAGGTGAACTTCTAATTTACTTCAGATACTCCATGCTTATACAGTTTCTGTGGGTTAACGCTGGAAAATACTATTCAGATGCATGTTAATAACAGATTTGTTAAGTCACATACTTGACTGGGGACAATGTAGAGAGCTGCTGATTGCCTTCTCGCTAGCTTCTGGACATGCATACCAAGTTTCTTTGGAAAGCTGTCTTTTAAAGGAGCCAAGATATCACTGTTCTGCTTTTCAAGTGCTTTTATGATTGCTCTTTCAATGTCAGCAACAGCCTTCAAGAAAATATATACTTAAAGCTTTGTGGATAGATGGTTCATAAATGCATCAAATATGCCATGCTCATTCAAGTGAGGCTCAAAGGATGGAATGTTAATGCTGATCTTCATGTAGGGAGACCTTACATTTTCCAGAACCAGCGAGTATTGAGGCCACCGGCTGATCACCATCTCATACTGAGTTAAGGCATCCTTTATCTTCACATAAACATTCTCCACAAAAGGTGAGGTAGAATAGCTGGTAATTACTCCGGACCACAGAACCTGCACAATGCAAAAATCATATTCAATATGGGATGGTATATACCGGTCCTTGATCTGGTTAGACACATGGTGACTTTAGATAAAGCAAAGAGCAAGTTTCTTTCCCTTTTTGGGAGGAGGGACTGCACACTGAAAAGTCAATGAACGCTGATATCAGAATTATCAGCAGAAATTAAAATGCTTGAGAGACACCTTTTCCGCTTTGCAGAGATCAAGAAACCCAAGTTGCATCTCCCGCACCCACACCATTATGTAATCGTGGAACAGCTCCCTGCAGTTTACCCCTCCTTGAACAGTGCTATAACAAACATATAATTAGTTAATGTTGAAATAAATGGATAAAATTAGCAACATGGGAAAATAAAAACCTCTTCTGATTTGAAAAACCGCTTTCTTTTTCTTCTATTCGACAATAAACATTGGAATCATCCACCGCGACATAGGCTCATAAATCAAGTTGTCATAGACAGTAACACTCCTGATGCCAGACATAGAAATTTAAAATGCTTTTCAGCCTCGGGATTAAATACTAACTTCACAGACCTTATATTCCACGATTCAAGATCCATCTCAAATTCAAAAGTTGCTGCCAGAAGTTCATTCACATGTGGCAAAGGGCTGGATGGAGGATATGCAGCAAGGAACCCTTTAAGCCTCTTGGACAATTCAGTGCCATAAACAGCAGCAGCAATATTTGACAGGTCAATCGAACTGACGGATACAACAGAAAAAGGGTATCAGACAATTGACATTGCTGCCAGGAAAGAATCACCGAATAGTTAGGGAAAAAAAGGAAAGAAAAATGGATCACCTATTTGAGATTTTGATTGTTTTTAACCTTGGATTGAGTTAGAAAAGGAAAATAAAACATCTTGCATTTAAATTGGAACGACAATAGAACCTACCCCGGTCAAGTTGTCCTCATTTCCTCGATTTAATTATATACCTGGGAAGTATATGTTCATTGTGGATCCTGATGTCGGCCAGCATTTCACTGCTTATGTTTATGCAAAGATTCTTCATCTTCAAGTATGCTGTGGTGATGGCTACAGGGTCTGTTAGTACACTGTCGGAGTTGGTTGGCATAAACTCATCAGTCTCCAGCATACGTCTCCAACACCTCTTTTGAGCTGCCCTCTGAAAAACATAGTAAAGACCTCTAGTCAGTTCTCTGCATTGCTTTGTATGTCTGTGTGTTTGTCTGTGTGTTGTGTTGTGTTGTGTTGTGGGTAAATGCTGCTTGTCCTTTGTGCATTTTAATGCATGTATCCAAAGGCTACAAACAAATGGAATCCAATATGACACATTAGTCCTTCACCTTGCATGACACTATTCATTACTTTTACGTAGTATTTGATGCAAGTGTGTAAGTATGGAAATACCAGATGAGCTAATCATCTCCAAGCTACTCCCATATAAATTCCTATATACTGAACAAAGACATGACAATTCATAAACCTATTAACAATACCAAAAATGAATTTCCTGACCAAATACCGAATCCCGCCTTAGTTTACATTACCACGCACAACACCCCTCATTCAAAGACCGCGCAACAGGAACTAAAGGTATCAGAACTTAAATTAAAATAGAACATGAAACAGGTATCAAGCGTTAAAGTGCCCGCAAAATGACGCAGACTATTAAAAAGAGCAACTTATATTCCTTGTCATATATTCTTCACTCATAAACAGCAATTTGTGATCAAAAGAAGATCTAAGAGAATATATTACTGCATCTCCTCACCGACCCCTTAAAAAAAAAAAAAAAAAAGAGAAAGAAAGAAAGAATGAATGAAAGACCTGCTAGCCAGTCATCTCAAAAGCAAAGCCCTTTTGTTCATTCAATACTTCTTACGTATGGTAAACAAATCGAGAAACTATTTTAGCAGAGCGCATTGCCCCAACTTTCAACTTTGAAGTGTTGAACATGGTCTGTTCAAAGTCTAAGACACTCGGAACTACTTCACCGGCTCCTACCCTCAAATGGCCTATTTGGTGAACTTAGAAAATTCTATCTCTAATTTTACCTAGCTTTTTTAAAGTCCCAGGGTTTTTCTACTCCTCATAGGTTAAGGCAAGTGGTAGCCGATGCGGAGGTCCTTGAGGGAAGTGGGTGTGGGTAGAGAGAAGAAGGGGGTTAGCCTAAGGAGGCCCAGGATGGGATTACTTGGCCAGCAATGCCCCTAGTTAAAGATGAACATGGAAAGCAACTAAGAGGGAGGAAGAGGATAAAGGGGGACTTTAAGAAAAGAGAGGCTGGATGATGCATTAAAGGCTCTAACACCAACTTGATGTATTTGGAATCGAACAACCAAAAGCCAAAAAGTCTTCAATTTGGATTTTAATCCAAGAATGTATAAGGACTCAAGGCAAAAAAACTTCAATCACAATTCAAAAGCTCATGAAACAGAGTGAGAGATTATAGACAGGGAAACCATACAGCCTCAGAATTCTATTCATCAATTCATCGCTCTTTTCAAATGAATACAAGTAGGCACTTTGTAGCCATAAACTTGGTGCCCCCTTCCTCAAGCAAGAAAAATCAGCCAATAAAATTGAGCACTTATAAGCTGGTGTGCTCCAATAGAATTAAAGCACTAACTCCCACTTATAAGTGCTCCACAACAAATACGCATGTGCATTTTGAAATCAGAATGTTCCGAGCACACTCTATTTTTAAAAAAGATGCATTCTTTCAAGAAGGCCCCAGTTTCATCATATGGCCAATCCCTTGCCTCCAAAGTTGATGGTTTGACCACAGTCGGTCAAGGCTTGACCATTGACCAATATTTGACCAGTTTGGCCAACATTTGACTTTTGACTAAGGCTTATTTTGACATCGAAACAATTTCGTAATTTTGTTGTTCTTTTCTCCTTTCTAAAGCTTGACCCAAACTAAACTTGATATGCCGAAAAAAGCAAACAACTTAGCTTCCGAAGCATATCTCTTTTGCTTTGTTTGGACTTGTAGGAGAGCCTTAAAAGTTGACCAAAGACATTCCTATTTTGGGTTAATGAAGTTTTGGGGTTAAAGCCACTTAGTTAATACTAATGACTTGAGAACCCAAATCCCTGAGGTTTAGCTTGAACACCAATCTTTAAAGCTTTATACACCCTTTTAATTGCGGTAACCCCAAAGAGCTAAGGACTTCACCTTGGAAACATATAAGAGTTTTTTGAACAAATAAGGGTGTTTTGCTTGAAAACCAATCTCCAAAACATTTTACACCCCCTTCCAATTATGGAAACTCCAAAGTGCTCACATCTCTTAAACATATGAGAGTTTTTAAAACAAATAAGGGTTGTTTGCTAGCATTATCCATAATTCTAGCACCCATAAGCTTGCTAAAAGATTGAATATATAAATCATCACAAGATTCTTTTTGGATAATGCTAGCACCCAAAAGCTTGCTAAAAGATTGAATATATAAATCATCATAAGATTCTTTTCAAAACACATTCGATTTTAGACACTCATGAGTTACCTCCACTTTAAGAGAAAGGCTTCGTTCTTGGCGAGGGTTGAGAAGTATGATCTCATTGGGGTATCATTTTCTTGAATTCAAGCATGGATTTTCCCTTCCAGTTATGGAAACTCCAAAGTGCTCACATCTCTTAAACATATGAGAGTTTTTAAAACAAATAAGGGTTGTTTGCTAGCATTATCCATAATTCTAGCACCCATAAGCTTGCTAAAAGATTGAATATATAAATCATCACAAGATTCTTTTCAAAACATTCGATTTAGACACTCATGAGTTACCTCCACTTTAAGAGAGGCTTCGTTCTTGACGAGGGTTGAGAAGTATGATCTCATTGGGGGATCATCTTCTTAAATTTGAGCATGGATTTTCCCTTCCTCCTCAAGAGCCCGTATGGGTTCTTCTTCATCAAACAATTCTCCGTGATCGGGTGGGCATACACATACCACATAGTTGTTGCTTAGCGTAACTAAGAGCTCGTAATTTTCAAAGCTTCATACACCCTTTTAGTTGCGGTAACTCCAAAGAGCTAAGGGCTTCACCTTTGAAACACATAAGAGTTTTTAAAACAAATAAGGGTGTTTTGCTTGAAAACCAATCTCCAAAACTTGTTACACCCCCTTCCAGTTGTGGAAACTCCATAGTTGATGTATATGAGCACCCAAATGACCAAGTTAGGTTATCTTTTGTGGTTTTAGTTAAGGAAGAAAGGAAACAAAGGAAGGATAGGTTCAAGGTTGAATTTGAGATAATCCAAGAAGGAGCCACTCAAAACCAATCCTTGGGCAAATTCCTTTACTCTTTCTAGGATACAGAAATGAATCACCATCTAGAAGAGTTTAGGAAACTAGAACACCACTTGAGTTTGCCAACACTCAAGATATAGAACTAGATTTGCTCTCACACTTTGAAAGAACACTTCAAAACTGAATTGTATTTCTTGAATTCGAATGTAGATGATTAACTGATGCAAACAACTCGACACTATGGCCTTTATATAGAGTAGGCCTTACACTTGAAAAGATACAAGCACACCTATGAAGAGACACAAACAAAAAATACAAGCAAAGGGGAATGACTAAGGGGAAAAACAATGTATCCGGTTGGTGCCTCTTGAGTAAAATGAACCTAGCAACCTTGGAGAAGCATGTTCCACTTGAAAAGGCACGTCTCATCCTTGGGAGAGAGGGGACACGCAGCTTGAGCAAAGGGAAATGCATCAAAAAAGGTTTTAGGTGTGAAAATGCATGGTGCACACGTTTTACATTAATTGCGTTCACACTTGCAGCAAGGCCAGATTCATTTGGGCATAACTCTCTGGTTTGTGATCCAAATTCGGTGATTCTTGATTCCTTGGAAAGCTTGAAGAGTCTAGTTTCCAAGGGAAGTGGTTTCACTGGATTTGGATCGGCCATTTGAAAGATATGGGCCGAAGAATGCAGACTGCTCAAACTGGACTGGATTTCGGCAGGTTTATTTATGGGCTAAATATGACCAACCAAATGGACTCCAAATAATGCGTGGCTGGCCTTATTGGAAAGCTGATTCTTTAACCTTGAATATGGTGAAGCGTGCAGGAAATTATGCCCTCCGGAGCTTGCTCAAAAAGATGGCCCAAACCGGCTCAATTTCTGGGTGAAGTGCCCAACGCACTGTTGGACTGTTTTAGCGTAATTCTGATCAGATTTTGGGCTCCCTTTGCTTCCTTGGAGCTTCTCTTTGAAATGCATGGTAGTCTTGATCCCCATTTGGAAATCCCTTTTGAATAAGGCACTTTGAAGTTCAAAACAAACTCCACAAAGTGTCTTGTGTCATGGAACTCAAATAATGGGACCAAATATAAGTATTTCCATGCAAGATCTCGTTTGGCCCTTTCCTCCCTTGAAGTTGAGCTTGAGGAATGAAAATGATGCATATGAAAATATGCATCAATAGTGCTCACATCTCTTAAACATATGAGAGTTTTTAAAACAAATAAGGGTTGTTTTGCTAGCATTATCCATGATTCTAGCACCCATGAGCTTGCTAAAAGATTGAATATATAAATCATCACAAGATTCTTTTCAAAACATTCGATTTTAGACACTCATGAGTTACCTCCACTTTAAGAGAGAGGCTTCGTTCTTGATGAGGGTTGAGAAGTATGATCTCATTGGGGTACCATCTTCTTGAATTTGAGCATGGATTTTCCTTTCCTCCTCAAGAGCCCGTATGGGTTCTTCTTCATCAAACAATTCTCCTTGATCGGGTGGGCATACACATACCGCATAGTTGTTGCTTAGCGTTACTAAGAGCTCCTAATCTTCTTGATGGGATGTGTGCCATTGTGTTCACATTTGGGTTCTAATTTAGGATCATGAAATAAGAGAGTTTAGACCCTAAACTCCAAATGACCAAAATACCCCTCTAAACCCGAAATGAAGACTTCTTTTGGGTCAAAAATTAAGATTCTCCGTCAACTGCAAATAAAGCGCAAGAAGTGTGCTTAGGAAGCTTAAAGTTATTTACTTTTAGCCCATCAAGTAGGGATGACAATGAAACCCGTACTCATTTAAAACTCAAAAAATCTGACGCCATTTAAAACCCAAATGAGTGGTGAAAATGGGTTTTAAATGGGTATGGGGCGTGCATTGGAAAATGGATACAGGTACAAGTACCGTATAGGCCTTACCCACACCATACCTGCATCCTACCCGTGCCCATTTTTACAGCAACATGAAACAATTTAGTCTAACGTTTTCTTTCTTAAAGATCAATCCAAACCCACATAGCAAAGAATTGATGAATAATGTGCTTGATTTCACATTTCTAAATAAATATACCATCGAAATAGCACGACTTTGTAGTCTTATAATGGCCTGAATATATAACGTATTTGGATATGGGTATTAGTCTTCATTCTTTATACGAACCCAAATAAAACCCGCAAACCCCCAAAACCCGATGGGTATGGGTATGAATTTTCTTTTTTTAATACCGAATGGGTATGGGTACGGGTACGGTTGTAGGTACAATTTTTGAAACGGACATGGATGCGGGTACGCCACCGCATTGCCATCCCTACCATCAAGTTTAGTTTGGCAAAGCTTTATAAATAATAGAAGATCCTCAAAGATGAAACGAACCCTCTTGACAAAAAGTCAAATATCAAACCTTAGTCAATGTTTGCCAGTGGCCAAGCCTTGACCGTGGTCAAATAGTTAACTTTGGAGATAACTGAGGTTTTCGGCACTTCACGTTCTCCAAGAAAAACATCATTTTCAGAAATGAAATAATTTCAAAATACACATGGAATTTGCTGTAAACATGTATCGTCAGTTTAATGAGAAAAAAAGGAATGAAATGCAATCAAGTATCAAGTTCCTGGGCGTTGGGGGTAGGACTTGAACCCTAAACTTGAGTGTTTGGTGAGCAATTGTGTAATGGAATCCTTTTCTCAACCCCTCTCCTTCCCAAAGAAAAACCAGGGACACTCTAGAACCTCCAATGGCTTCCCGTCAGGTTCGACGACCCATCTCTGGTGACACTTTTCTCCGGCAGCATCCTTCCCCACAAACTTTTTACAGGGACTCTTTATATCAGATCAAAACAAAAAAAAAACAAAAAAACAGATTAATGAAGAAGAACAATTATTTCAGATCTGGGGAGAAGAACAGCAGCAATGCAAGTAGAAGAAGAAAGCAAAAAGAGATGATGAAGAAGAAGCAAGAACAGCTCTGGCAAGAAAAGATCGATGAAGAAGAAGCAAGAACAGATCGATGAAGAAGAAGAGGACTTGACAGATCTGGCAATTGGGGCTTCATCAGCTCCATCCTCACTTCAGATCTCTTTAAAGTTTAAACTTTATCTCCATTTGGTGATTGTTGTTTGAATGGTGAGGAGTAACAAAGCGGTGGAAACTCCTTTAGCTTCACATGGTCCCTTTTGTTTGTTTTCATTTCCCACAAAAGTTCCCCAAAAAAAAGACTTTATTTTGCATTTTGACACACGACTAGGGCATTGCAGTTTTGGCTCAAAGGTGGCAATTTTGATTTTTGGAGGGCAAATTGGCACACATCACTAGGCATAGAGGAAGATTATCGACCTAGGTTATTGCTTCTTGTCAAGGCAGGGGCGAGAGATGGGTGAGGGCTAGCAGTTAACGTTTAGGGAATGAGGAAAGAAGAGGATAAGGGAGCGTGGAAATTTGGGTGGTGAACAACTGGAGGAATACGAGTCACAGGAAAAAAGCTACTAAAGCATGGCATAAGAAAGTTGTCAAAAAATGCAAATAGTTAAAGTTGCCAATTCTCTTAGGATACCATCAAACAAAAGGTCCATTTATTTTACAATGTGACAAAAAGCTAGAAATGAAATTTGTCTGTGGTGGATGTTTGAGAATTTGAATAGGTACTTGAGCGATGAGTTTTCTTTCATATATATTATATGCATGGGATGGGTTTTCAAGTATTTTCTTTAAGTAGTAACAATACCACTGATTGGATTGCATAATAAGAACACTGCACATGAACAATGTACACGATCTAAACAGGTTCTAATAAAAACCAATTTAGTGGGAAATCAAGGAACAAATTCAACTTCAATTACGTCAGAGGGGAAAAAAAGCAGCCCAGGGCGGATCGGATTGCATAGTGAGAATACTACACATGAACAACGTGCACGATCTAAACAGGTTCTATTAAAAACCAATTTAGTGGGAAATCAAGGAACATATTCAACTTCAGTTAAGCCAGAAAAAAGAGAAGAAGCCCAGGGTGGATCCTGCTGATGTCTTGAAATGTCTTTTATATTTTATATTATTATTTATTCCATGGGGTAAACAAACAATGCATGAGGTCTGCCATCACCTGTAAGTACTTCTGTAATATCGTCTGCGCCTCTTGGGCAAGAATATCATGAAGAAGGCAATATAGTTGCACAGCAGGACCCAATGCGGGTGCTGCAGCATCTGGTATTGGAGGTAGAGAGTCTGACATCCCAGAGGAACACAGTTCATCCAGTGACTTGTAGTTTTCGAAAACATTCGCCAACAGACTCTCCACTTGCATTTCACATTCCAACAGAATACTTTTCTGCATAAAGGTTACCAGTGCAATCACCATAGAGCAAATCCATATAATCAGTCAGACTATTTTCTGTTTACAAACAAAGCTTTGTCCATTCAGTAACTTTAGCCAAGCGAAGGGTAAAAAGTGCATCAGCAAACTGCCCATTCAATAATAGAGAGCAATTTTATTCATATAGACTGTTTCAATTTGAACTAACAGCTGATTTGGCCGGCCCTCAACACATATTCTGACATTGATATTTGACAGCGGATGAATTGGTAAAAATATCCCTGAAAGAGATGGACTGGCCAAAAGAAACCCTAACGTCAATGTCTAGTTTGTTCCATGCTTTGTCATAGATGAATACTTAACTCTAATTAGCGCCTATATATTTTATGTAGACAAGCAAATGTGGCCCTTGCCTCTTGAATTTTGCATCACGGTTGGAAAAGAACGAGAGTGAGGGATAAAAAAAAGTGGTCTCCAAATCTTGAACATTTGAGGTCATCCACAAGCCTTAGCAAATGAAAAACCTGCTAGAATGTGATTCCTGAATCCTGCCCAACTTGTAACTGGAGACTACTTGGGGTTACCACTCATAGTCACTGTAGGTCCTGAGCATCAACATTTATTGTTCGATAATAGCTTAGTCTAAAATAATCTCCCTAGGAAGTTAGAACTTAAGTCGATGAAGGAAACTTTGATTTATATAGTACTTACCTCTTGTCTGTTTAACCTTTTGTCACTTCTTGCTTTTATAACTGGCATAAGCAAATCCAGCACAAGCTGTAAGCAATCTTTTGTCGGAGTAGCCACTTTCATGATATAAGATAGATACCTGAAACACATCAAACCTCGTACAAAATCATGACATGATTCATCAATGCAAACAGCTAATTTCGCTGAAAACATTTTTGTAGGATAGCTGTAAAGTGTAAACCAAAGGAAAAGATAAACTTGAACATAGCCCTCTCCTTCCTCATTGAAAGGGAAGTCTCACATATGGTACATAATGGGCCTACCTTTCTCGTGCCTCTAACTAAGTTTCACTCCTTACTTTTCCCCTCTTAACACCTACAAGGTCTAGCAGCTCAAGTTCAGCCTCCACGCCCGGCCATCGCATCATCAACGCCCCCCCCCCCAAAAAAAAAAAGGGAAATAAAAAGAGTACCCTGAGCAGAGGTGTGAAGCTTCCCTCTACCTCAACTTAAAGGTTAAAAAAATAGCAAGGCTGAAATACCAGCAAAAAATCCACCAATGATACATTAGCTCTTTAAATTGATCTACAAAAGCACAAGAATTGTAGGCTAAATAGTTGTATGAGTAAACTTCCTAAGAAAAGCAATGGAGAGTGAGCTAGTCAATACCCAATTTTGGCGGAGATGAGGATTATGGAATTTTTGTTGTGGTTTGATTTTCCTCCTAATTATCAATATAAAGATACCTAAAATTTAGAAGGGATACAACATCATTAGGATCCCTTAAGTACAGCTAACAATATCAATGTTTACAACTGCTTCACATGAAAACCTAGCCAAAACCTAGCCAAAAGCCCAGTTCAATCCATATTTCAACCAAAAAGGGGAGGGGGAGAGAGAGAGAGGAGAGAGAGAGAGGGACGGAGGGACGATGGGAGGGACAGAGAGGTTCCCTCTTTAATATTATTTTGTTACACTATAGAAGCAAAATGTGCATGCATATTGAAGATATCTGGTGAAGAATGTAACTAAAACCCTAGCAACCCTTGTCCTCAACGTTATCATGGTCGAGGTCCACTGGTCCTCATTGACAATCCCTCCCAAAGAGTCCCTACCTACATTTTTAACCATGCCTTGAGTTAGTGAAAAACTTAATAATATCTAACAAACCTCACAGCATCTCTCGTTTTGTGACAATTTCGACAATAAATCAAATGAACTCAATAAAAGATGGAGGTTTGTGTATCTACAAAGAGAAAATAGAGACAGCTTTTCGGAAGGGAAAACAAAAGAAATTTGGTGATGAAGCATAAAGAGTAAGCAGTTTTTCCAACTTTACAAAAATTAAAATATTATCAAATACAAGACATTCTCAAAGGTAGCTACTAGTGGTAGAGTCAGCAGTCTGTCCTGTTCAACATGTTGTCTCGACCTCCATAAATGCCAGTCAGCATCTTTTGAAGGCGAAAAAAGGTGAGGAGCATTAGGATGCTTTGACATTTTTGTTCTTTCTATTGTTATTTCCCTTCACCCTTAGTTATGTTTAATTGAAGTAACAAACATGAACATTAGCAAAATTGTGTGCAATCATTACTCAACATGTACGTGAAGTATCTTACATCGTGGATAATGAGTGCACAGCATGGGGTTTGAATTTTTGCTAAGGAGGATTCTCTCTCTCACTCTCACTCTCACCCCCCTCCCTGCCCCCAGGGCGCTATGCAAGCACATAAGGAAGTCTGTTGAACTGTAAGCATAACCAGTCGCAAAGCATAGAAATCAAAATTGAGAACTTGAATCAAAATGAGATGTATCTTAGAAGACTAAGGAACAAACAGTGAAATAAAAAAGAACAAGCAAAAACAAGAAAAGATAACAATAAAGGTAAAAAAAAAAAAATGTAATAATACTAGAAGCACAGTTAGCAGGAGAAAGGAATTGAAGAAAGGTGAGAAATTTTCAGCAGTGCACTAAAGCAAGGGCCCAAGCTAAACTAGTAAGAACAGTGAGTCTCTATATGGATAAAGAATGTCAAGGAGATCTAGCATGTAAGGATGCAGAACATTTGTACACTTGAATGAGGGTTATATTTTAGCCCTCACTAAAAAAATATAGTGACTAGTGATTTGTTGGTAACTTAAGGATGTCATAATTAACTTTTTTTTTGGGGGGGGGGGGGTTGGAGACAAGTCACATTTGGCCTTTCCCCCATCTTCACCACAAGAAATGCAATTGCATTAGCCATCCCCCTTCTTCCCCCAAAAAAACCAAAAAAAAAAAACCAAAAAAAAAAAACAAAAGAACAAGAAAACAAGCAAACACCAAAGAAAAGAAAAGATTGGCAACTACCTTAGGTTAGTGTAACAAGGAGAGACTTCATAATAATCTGCAAATTCCCTCAGCAACCATTTCCAAGATCCATGTAAACATAGATTTCGAGAGTGGAACTGTTGTGCACGCATGGCTGCTTCCAGCAACAAATCATAAGCAAGAGTTTCCACAACAGGGCTACCCTGTAAGATGTAAACAATAGATGGAAGTGGCTAACTTCTTGTTAATTTGATTGTTGTTTCATAAAGAAAGCAAATGATAGCACCGCCTCAGCTCAAAGAAACATATCACATACACAATAGTCCATGCCATTATACAGAGTTTTCCAATTTCGTTAGCAACAACCATCATATTTTGAAGAGTAACAAGAACTAGAACCTCAATAAAGTAAAATCTTTGTGTTATTCAATGCAGTAAATGGTAAGATAGTATGGACTAGGATGATGTGTACCAGGAACATCACAAGGCAAAGGATGAACTTTCTTATTTAACCTGCAAATCTGCTTATTCCAGCTACTTCATAGTGCCTAAAAGGTCGAACCTTATTTTTGGGCTGGAGAGTAAAATAGTAAATAAAGCTACTCTAAAATGGGACCCTATATAATTTACTGATAAGGCTGGAATCAATTATCCGGATACTCTCCTTTCTGGAGCAGGCATGTTGGATGATCAAGACTATTCAGGTCAATGATGCCTTGTCAGACCTGCTAGCGATTCTCAGATAACGTCTTATTAAGATGCTGCTTGTTCCAACAGAGAATGTGTTTCAAAGATGTTCGGAATCACAATTTACAGGCTCATTGATCCTTGTTGGTAAAAAATATAGTGACTACTGATTTGTTTCAAATATGCTAAGTAGCGAATCAGTTTCCTGTACTGCATGCAGTACAGGAAACTGATTCGCTACTTAGCATATTTGCCAGGAATGCTCAAACCCTCACCCTACATTTAGGGTTTGCACTGGCTTATTAAGAAGCCAGAATTAGCACACTAATTTAGGCTTCTAAAAGTCACCCCAAACAAGTATAATTGATTCTGAGGATGCTTGAGTATTGCCAGTAAGTAAGTTGCATCAATGCTGCTACCACTTCTGACTACCAGACTCATTGCTCTTAAAAGTTATCAGCACGGAAAAATAGGGTTTGAACATGCACATTAGTTTGTGTTGTGTTAGAGTGCACACAAAGTCTGATGCTTACTACTGCTTCTAAGTACAACTGCTTACCCACAGGGAAAAGCACAAATTCATTCCATGCTGGACCACAAAAGCTCTCTCTAAGTTTGCTAGAATGAAAAAGTGGCAATTGGAAGTGCAGGCTAATTTGCACACCATTTGAGCAAAGTCTAACGAAAGATACTGACCATTGTTGCTTTGATATTTCACTGTTTTCATATGGCTTACACCCAACTGATAGATATATTGAAGCCAGCTTTGTGTTTTACCCATGAGAACAAATAAGCTCATCCTCAACAGATGGATATATCGAAGCCAGATTTGTCTCTTGCTCAACAGAACAAATAGGTTTGAATGCAAAAGGGGGATGCCTTATCCAAAGTACATTGGAGAAGAAAAAATGAGCAGCTGTGATTTCATATGTGGAAAGTAATTCAGAAGATTCTCGTGATAATGGTAAAGTAACATAGCTTGCTAATCGTAGTGAGACATGTTTACGTATTGATATAGCAAATCTGAACTCCCATTTTTTTATTTATTTTGTGCAGCCAAAGAGACATGAGGACTGTAGTTTTCTATGCATGAAAGTATGAGATGTGCAGTAAATCAGTAAAAGTAAATGCAAAAGAGAACTACTGTCTAATGTGCATATCTCTCAGGAGATTTGGCACTGCCTTATCCAAATGATAGCTATCAGTGGCAAAGAATCAGATGTCAGACCTTTATGCCATTGCCCTCTTCATTTGCAATTGAACTTGCTATTGAAAGCTGGATCTTTCCAATACATTCATGTTCCTCATGGTAGATAGGCCACCATCGAGTTTTGTCATTCTGTCAATTTGGTAATTAGAGTTCCATACAGAGGTACAACATTCTATGAAAAGAATGATTTCCTCCTTGAAAGGGACCAGAAACTACATACAGAATTCTCAGCTATTGACGAAATCGGAATTACAGCTTGACCTTGTGCGCTGTGTTTCGCATCCTGCACTTCTATCCGAAGAGCGTCCCCTTGACTTTCTGGAAAACTGAAATACACCAATATATGTGACAGATTCACTCTTTGATATGGTAAGTTGAAAGAGATCAGAGCCTCTTGAGCTTTGTGCTTTAACATACAAAACATGAACTTTGCCCTAACTAGTTCAACAAATAGCATATGAACCATTTGAATCAGTTACAACGGAAATAATTATGATCATGGAAATTTTGAGGGATCTTCCGAAATTTTTAGGGAAGATGGATCTGTTTAGGTTTTCAAAATTTCATTTTCCTATAAAAACATACGACAGAAAACACAATTTCATGCTTACAAGTCATGATAGTCTCCTGTTCCTGGATGCAAGTATATTGCAGAAGCATAATCCATTTGTGAATCCTCTGTAGAGCTTTTCAGGATAAATAAACAAGGCAGTTGCTCTGCAAACAATAATAGCGAATACTCATCATCTGTAGAAGCAATGCAGTTTAGACATAAACGACTTAACCGAGAAGCTTCACAGGCCACAGGCCATGAATAACTTTTGCCCCATATATATCAAATATTTATCTACATCACACTAATATACACCCACACGCATTACTTCTGTCCACTTCTAAGCAGATCTAAGTTTTAGGAAATTCTTCACTCAGATTTAGCGGACAATAACATGCCACAGTAAATCTTACTTCTTTTGTTATTTCCAGCTATATGAGAACTCCAAATAGGGAGTACAACTACTATCCTCATGCATTCTTTTCTTATATTCTAATCAATAATTCTGAGTATGAGAAATCAGATATGTATGAATTTAGTGCTTGTTCTACTATACAGACCTTCACATCTCACTGATAATGGTGAGCTCATAAGTGAATTGAAGCCAGTTTTAACAAGTGATGAAACATGTCGGGCATACTCTGTCCCTGCTCTCATGTAGAATGAACCTTGCAGGGAGCGCAAGCTCCTGCGTTTTCTCCTAGGAACGATCCATAGCTTTTTCACTGCCATGAAAGAAAAAGCCAAGTCATCATTCAAACTATTTAATGAATTTTACCTTACACTAGACCGAAGTAGGCTTCCATGCTGAGATTTTAAAGACAGCTGATTGGTGTTGCCTTTAGAAATGGAGATGGTAACACAGATACCAGACAGATTTTTGTCAGAGTAAAAGAGCCAAGAGTATAAACATTTGTGTTTTGAGGGCGTTCAAGTGACATGAGAGTCAGTCAATGCCTCACTGGAGTAGTAAATTCGAAATGTGTAAAGTAAATTGGATCACAAAAATACCCTCCACCCTAATCTTGCCGACCACTTTCTTCAGCTTCATAGAGCATGCTTCTTCTGCAGTCCTGGAAGTCCTGCATTGTTCTGTTTGAGCACCACGAGGATGTAGCAAGAACTTGTTCAACCTACAACAACAAAGAAGACATTGATGCCATAATTGCCTGCTTCTACGGATCGTATTTAAGACTTGCAATATGTGGCATACCCGAAAGCAGTCCGCAGGACAAGGCATTCATCATGTAGAAACTCAGGTGCATCAGGGCAGCCTTTTGCCCATGCACTGAGGCACAACCTCACGCAGGCATCATATGCTACAATGGTTTGCCACGCATTTTGTGCACTGCAACATTTGCAAAGTGAATGAAATTAAAGAGAGTCTTGAACATTAGACAATAATTTTGATAGTAAGAGGATGAAATCTACATAAAACTTATGATTTTCTGAAAGCTGATCAATATACCATTTGAGCTTTGGCTGGCTACGTAGGATAGGAAGTTTTGTTTGAGTCAACCAACTCAAGACTATTAAGCAGGGAGCACTTAATTATCAAATTTAAGAATAACGCAGGCCAACTAGTGGACAAGGACGTTAAAATTGTTGCATAGTCTCCTGTAGTAAACATAGTTGTACTTGTAAGGACAAAGATTATTAGAACAGTAACACAAAAAACCAGTATGTATGCCCCTTTGTCGGTAGGCTCTGAAGAGGTCTAGATGTTTACAGTTCAGCTCCAACTAGAGAGGACTAATGGCAGAGTGTGACAAGAGCAATATGACGAAAGCAAAGAGCTGTCTTTTTTAGCACTTATCATTGCAAGAAATTGACTGTTGGGGATATGCTCCATCATATGCTACCTCAATACTACTAAGTAAGAATCTATTTGTTGAAGATAATTGTCTAGCATTAGGCCCACAAGAGTTAAAGTTCTCCAAAATGCAAAAGGCACAAAGTTTTTTTGGGGGGGAGGGGGGTACCTGGCGTCATAACCAAGGAGTGGTTCACAAACATTTGCTGCACAGGGGGGTGTCTTCACATTTTCTTTCACCACACTAAACGCCCCATTTTCTCTGCAAGGATGAATAATCACAGAAGCTAAATCAACACATCAAACCTTCAGACCTCCACTAATAAATAATATTGGCTTTGATAAATGTTGAAAAAGGTCCAAGAAAATAAGAAAAACGGAATTTAACTAACTGATTTATATACTTCTCATTCAATTCATTGTTTTCCAAAGAATCTGCTTTTCCTTCCAATAATACATTCTTAGTCCCATCAAAACGCTCCCCATTTTCTGACGGTTTGTAAGCAGTTTCGAACATGATCCCTTGTTTTCCCTTATGTTCATGTTCACATCCCTCCTCTCCCCCAGTATTAACAGGTGGAGCACTGGGAGTTCCCAAGTCTGCTACATCATAATATTTGCAATGGTGAATGGGAGTTCCCTGCAATAAATAAACCATTCATGAAACTAAGGCATGCCTAATAAAAAACAGTACAACTCCAGCATGCTGGTTAATGCCTGAATTGAAACTATGTGCTCTGACCTCTGTGCTAAATGAGTGAGCACTAGCAAGGGGCTGAGACCAACTATCTGGAGTCATAAACTGCTCACTCTGCCTTACATCACCAAATCTCCTGACTGCCTTTGGCAGTTCAACTTTGAGATCTATCTTGGACAGTCCTCTATTAATCAATGGTCCATGTGACCTATCATTCACACTTAAACCCTCTGAGGAACCAATTATTTCTTCATCATAGCCATGAGAGCTCAAATTTCGCATGTCATCAACATCATCAAACTGAGAAAATTCTTGGTCAAATTTCTCAGAGTAATACCCATCAAGACCATATGGTGCTGAAGCAATACTTTCATCACCACCATCATCACTGTCATTACTGAGACTCTGCTCATCTGATTCACTTAGACCAAGAGTAGACATGCTGTGCTTACCGAGTAAACCAGAATGGAACTTTAGAGGGGGCAACGTGCGGGGTGACATATAACTGCCAGCACCACGTAGAAGCGCAGATTTGGGAACTGATTTGCAGTCTGATTTCTCCGTTAAGGGTGATCTAACTTCTACTGCTACAGCCGAACCCTGCAGTTTTCAGGAATGAAGGAGTAAAACATCTGCAAGTGCCTCCCTAAATAGATAAGGAATTAAGTTGATTTCCATTCAAACCTCAAATTTTTGTTTCCTCTTTTTCGAGAATAGTAAAAACATGATTTCCATTCAGAATTTGTTAATAACATCATTTCAGTTCAACTGCAGCTATGCATTCCTTCATCGGTAATAACATCATTTCAGTTTAACTCTAATCCACATGCACTTGAACACAATTATAATCAAAATACAAATAAATTTTGCGTGCTTTCTATTTCCTCAGTACCAAAATTAAGTTTTGAACTTTCCTTAAATGGAAACTGAACTCCCAAGCTCTAGGGTTTCAAATAGCGCCCCATTGCCCATTATTATCGTAAATACTTGGCCTCAGCTCATACATTAAATCAACCAGGAAAAGATCGAAAAATCATCCACAAAAGTAGGAAAAATCCAAAGAAATTGATTAAATTTCTGCAGAATTTGCCTGTACCTGCTTGACCCAGTTGATTGCACTTTGATCCAAACCCTCTGTGAACATTTTTGCCTCAGCAATGAGTGGAGAAGTTTGAAAACGCAATCTGAGAAGAATGAATGCACTTCCTTTTTTTGCTCTTTTTTTTTGTGGGGGGTATAGAAGCTGAATGCACTTTCTGAGCCCAAGGTTGCTGGCTCAGGAGCTAGAGAGTAAAAGAGCTAAGAAAGAGGCAGGAACGTCAAGAGTAACGGCTAGTTTGAATTTCATTTGGGCGATTTTATAATTGTAGTATGTGTGCCGAATATTATAACCAGATGAGAACACTTACCGTTTGACCAACGCATATGAAAATCGGAATCATCGCTGAGGGGCAACCGAGATATGGCGGCTTAATTATGAGGGAAAATGTTTGAAAAAAATACTTTCTGTTTCTCTAAATTTCTAAAAATTTACTGAATTTTAAGGTATTGCTTAGGTTAATACCGCAAATTGAAATCGGAATAAAATAGAATCAAAACTTAATATGTGAGGTATTAGGTGTGGGACTTGAATCCTAAATACGAGTGTTTGGCAAATAATTAGAATGAAATCCAGTTTGAATCCTTATTGTGTGGTGGCTAACTATGAAATGGCGTCAAACTTGCTTTATTTTAAAATGTTATATGTAATTATAAGTTATTTTTAATTACTATTATTTTAACTTTTAAAAATTGAAGTTTATCTCAATCCTACACGGCCAGAAGGTTATCATGAGAAACAAAGATTGTGCCGCTAGTTTAAAAAGAGACAAAAAAATTGAACCAAGAAAGTCACCATAAGATCCAACTAACTTGCTATTAGGGGTGTCCCTTGTCTTTGAATGTTTTAAATTTGAAAAGTATAAAAATCACTAAAAAGAAAACTAGATAAAAAAGGTAATTATAAAAACTAAAAAAATATAAAAAAACCTAAAAATCTAAAAGCAACTCTCCTAAGCAACAATGCATTCATTCCAAGAAGCATAACCTCATGACACTAGGGCTTCTCAGTAATGAATCTCATTTCTACTTGATCATTCTTTCATTAAGGCGTTTGGTGGTATTCTGAGAAAGCATTCATAAAATCAACAAAGCATGACACCATTGATTCAGACAATTTGTCAATCTTTAGTGATGAGAAGTTATGCTTATGACATGTATTTTTCAAGTCAATAAAATGTATATGCATTCTCCAACATCCATCAATTTTTTAGCCACACAACACAAACAAGCAACTTGTAATGACGTTTGCTAATCAAATTTGTGGCGAGAAGCTTTGCACTTCCATCTAAACAGCTTGGTTGTGACTAGGACTTAAGTGTCACGTCTTTCACCTCATTGGATCTAGCTATGGCCAACCTTAAGCATGTGAAACATCATACTTACGTCAATTTCTTGCATTTCGCGGACAACAATGACAAACACTTCATTGAATTCATTGAGGACAGCAACAAGCTTATTGGAAGTTGGCTTCTTAGTTCTCTACTGACCTTCATAATGTCATAAAGCTTATCATTTAATATCAATTTTTATGCTCAAGATCAGTACCAAAACTAGAGCCAAGATTTAGGTGCTAGAATAAGCCTCTAATGGAACTACTTTCATTGCTCGCTCCTACTTGGTTCCTCGTAGGATCTCTTGCCTCCATCGGATTGAGATATAACTTCATCCTTCCTTATACACGGCATAAGTGTTGTAGAAAAGCATTCTTGTGCCTCTCACAGTCCTTGCTTAATTGTCCGACCTCTTTATCGTCTAGATCAAGCTTTGTTAAAATCAAGTGGGGAGAAAGCACTATTGCCCTATTGAGTATGGATGCTCCATAATTACATTTTAGGCCAAGAGAGAGAATTTACCACTATGAAGTTGATGACTAGGTTTCGATATTTATCTGGGTCCTCTATGTGAACAATGAGTTTAATGGACCATAAAAGGTTTACAATTTGCCTTTTGAATCCTGCAGTTTGTTTTTTTAGATCCCACAGTAGGGTAGCTTATGAGGGTTAAATCTTCTTTTTTATATCCTACTTTCTATAAGCATTCCTTCATGATTATTCTAGCTAAACTGTCACCCTCAATCATGATCCTATTTACATTATTACGAGTGTGTTGCCGTGTAAGCAAATAGGCAATAATGATTATCATTGCTAAACACTATGGCTAAGATAGGCCTTGTTTCTCTGATATTCTAAAGGCAGTAAAGTTAACTTATAAATTGTAGAGGTGAACTTTTCGTGCATTACGGGAGGATCCTCCCCTAGCTATGAAGAGTAGGGAGGTTTGATATCAATTGAAGCGAGCAAGGCCCCTGAACAATCATGGTCTAGGTAAGTATCCTTGAACGTCTATTGCCAGAGTCCACGTTCAAGGGCCTTTGCCGGAATTTGTCACAAATCAAGGCTGTGAAAATAAACATTGATGTGTTCAAAGTTGCTAGAGCCTTGATTTTGGTGATCAGATCCCTGAAAACCAAATGTGAAGGGATTTTTAGAGTTTTGTGTTCTTCATTTGGCAGAGAAAGAGCAAACAAAACGTAAATAAAGATACGTTTAAGATGAAGGAAATATTCACCACTTAGACTAAAAATCCGCCAATTAATTTCATAAAGCCAAAGCATCAAGAATTAGTTTAAAGAATCAACTATAATCACCATCCAAAATAAGGAATAAAGATAAAAAGATTTCAAAGAAAAAGCTCAAAACTTCAGTTTCATTCATGAAGGTCTTCCAAGTCTGCTTACAAAACATAAATGAAGCCTATTTAAAGGCTTACAAACACTCATAGCTTATTCCCTAAACAAGGAATTAGCTAATGGAAAAATTACTTATCTTGGCGAATAGGAAAATAAAAAAATCCTCTCCTTGACCATAAGAAGCCAAAATTTCATGGCCAATATGAGGGAGACAATATTTTGACACTTGTAGAGACCAATGAAAATGTTCTAACAAATGAACGAATTCAAATTACAAACAAAATAGTGCAAATAGAATTAATCTTTCTGATCATCTTATGCTAAAATTTGGTTGCCTATGAGCTATAAAAAGGATGTTTCCTTAAACCTCTCCTTTAAAGAATATTCAAAGAATTCTCCAGAAGAGTCTTATCTTGACATGTCTAAATTTTTTTTATAGGTTCACGGTCTTATAAAAGCCTAAAAATGGCATCTTAATTTTATTAAATGCCCAATGATGAAATTTATGCCCCAATATGTGTTGTTGGAGGTCTAGTAGATTAATCCTTAATTCGAGCCTAAAAGAGGGGGGAAAAAAAGAAAAAGAGGGGAGAGAAGATAGGCCAACCCAATGGGCCTGAACCGCTAGGAACACGGTTGACTCCTTTGCCTAGGAACCCGATCGGGTGTATCGGTCCCCTGCTCCATGTTTACGACATGTTTTAGTAGGTAGTACTTTATCCGGATTGGTTTATCTGTTGGATTAAGCCTATTAAGAGTGAGATTAGGTCTTCTTTTTCTAATTAACTAGTGTCATCGTCTAAGTACTATAAAAAGGGGGCCACCCCAGGGGTTAGACACAGAAAATTGATATAAAAATACACCAAAAAAATGGGGAGAAAAAGGATGAAAAATCTTGAGAGAAACACATCCTATGCTAAGACCATTTAGAGGCATTGAAGGTGGAAAATTGGTTGATTATAAAAGAGGCATCAATCTGTTGGGTCCTCAAATAGATAAGATGGATCATCTTGAGGGCAAGATTTCAACAATCCTTCCTTCTTTCTCTCACTATTTTCTTTCATTTGAGCGTTTTATTGAGTCTCAGGTTTGAGTAAAGGCATAATCTTTAATTAGCTTAGATCCCGCCCATTGTAATTATTTAATTACTTCTTTGAATTCCTTTGGGCTAACATTGTTTCCTTAGGTTTGTTATATGAGTTTGTTAATCATAATATGTTGTGTGTTTCTTGTTTTGAGTGTAATTATATTTTGATTTGCCACATTGATTAAGAGAGGTCATCAGTGATGACAGGTGATTATGTGATGCATTCTGTTACATCATTGTGCCATCACCCCTGAATCTAGATCTTCGATTGGAGCCTATAGAGTCAATTAGGTCCCCCATATCAGGGATTGTTTTGGGGCTCTTTGAAAACCTTGCTAGAATGAACCAATTGTTCCTTTCAGTATTCCTTTTTAGTTTATGGTTCATTTTAGGGAGTAGATTCAGTTTTGTAATTTTTGTAAAAACTTATCGGCGACTCTATTAAATTTTAGATTGTTGTCATTAGTTTTTTCAAATTGGGATGGAATAGGTAGGTTTGAAATATAATACTGCTTGGATCAAAAATCGAGCCTAGGCTGGATTCCTGGATTAGGTCTTTTGTCTAGTCACTTAGGCCAGACTCTTTACTACCTAGATATGGACCTGAGAATAAGATCAGGTTCTGGCCTATTAGGCTCCTGGACCAGTACTAATGTCTAACTCTCTAGGCCAGGCAACCCTTCTCTTTTGTAGGGTTGACTAGTTTTCTATTAAAAAATCAAATCCAAATCGTACACCCATTAAGCTGGTTGAACCTTTCGTGGAAGACAATGTCTGAGGTTTCTAGTCGTGGTCTTCATAGTAGCAACTCCACTAGGATACTTTTTTTTAAAGCGGATAGGATTTGAAAATCAATACAGGAAATCATTTTAATTACACTTACATTAGGTATCCTTGCATTAGTGCCTTTAGGTTAAACCCTATTATTACCTACTCAGGAAAATAATTGGCCAGTCGGTGGGTCCATTAGACTTCCAACTAAGTAGACAATTGTTTCACCTATTCGTGGAACACTTTTCTTAATGCACATGATATATGGGAAAATAATTGAATGTTCTACTCTTGTCATGCATTCCTATGGATGACGAAGCATTCAGGTCATAAGAGGACTGTTCTAAACTTTACCAAATTCATATAACTTAGAACTCTAGGTTAGGTTTGAACCATTTTGTGCGTTTGAATGGTTCTTGTATAACCTGACTACCTTTAAACTAAAGACTATACATTGAAACCGAAGCACTTATGAGAGCCCATATTAGGAAAGGTCAGATTTAGTAGCATGGGTTAGGGATTAAACGACTTTGGGGCAATTGATCTCTAAGGGCTCTAGACCCAAGCCCTAATAGGTTCTAGCTCCAGTCAAAGTTATCAATCACTAGAGGACACAGTAAAATAAAAAAAGGGAAGGAACCCAATTGGGTTCCTAGGTCTACATCCCACAACATCAATCTGCATTCAGGAGAATGGGTAAAAGTTAGCAATAGGCCTAATAGGGACCTAGTCGAGATTTCGGTAAGAGGTTTAGTCTAGTCTAGTTTGTTTGTCTTGAGTCTTTGTTTGGTTTGCATTCATAACATGATGTTAGCATGTTGGCCTCTTAGCATTAGGTTTTAGTTCATGAGTTAACATGGTTTGCTCTGCGTCTTCAATTTCATTTTGAAAAAAAAAAAAAGTGTTAATGTGCTAGTCCTAAGCTTTTTTCGTTAGTAATGAAGATAGGGAAGGCTAAGAAGGTGTGCAAGCAAAGTCCACAATCAGGAGGTTATTGCCCTAAGAAGAAGCCAGGGGAACTCTACATGTAAAATCAAAGTCAAAGTCCAACCCCTTACCCATCCCAATGGTGGGTAGCAATGAAATGGCTCAAGTTGTCAAAATATTGGAGAGGATGTAAGCCAAAATGGGTGAAAATGAACAGAAGATAGAATTGATGGCCACCACCCTCCAAACCATTATCTAGGACACCTCAAAGAAGGATGGCGTAAAGACTCACAATGAGGAAGGGGAAGATGATCGGAAAGGAGAAGTAAGTAGTAAGAAGAAAGAGAAAGAAAGGGAAAAGGATGCTCTAAAAACTAATCCACTAATAGATCATATAGAGTAATTGCTTAAGGAATCCTCAATTTTTAATAACTATTTCATTGATTATGCGGGATTTGCTTCAATTCCAAAAGGAAAATTAAATACAAAAGTCACCATGCCACACATCAAATTCTATGGGACTGAAGACCCACCATCTTATGAGGTTTGGTCAGTGCCATGACTTTAAAATGCATTGACGAGGATGTCTTCTATATCATATCTCCTTGGACATTTGACAAGGATATAATGAGGTGGTATAATGTTGTTTACCCATAAAAGGTCATGAACTGGGATGATCTTTGCAAGGAATTGCACATCGGCATCCATCTAATGCTGACCTATCAATTATTCTGAAGGACTTGGAATTAATCAAGTAGGACACAAAAGAAGGCTTTTCTGACTCCTTGCTTAATAGAGGGCAGAAGTTGCTCACATAAAGGACGGACTCTTAGAGGCTGATCAAGTGATGTTGTTTATTAGGAACCTGCAACCCGCATATAGACAACACATGAGACTCACATCATTTGAGAATTTCACTACATTGAGAATAATTGGCATGCTTGTAGAGGAAGAGTAGGCTAGAAACCCACCCATGAAGGCTGATAATAACTGGAAGAACAACTATCACAATATGGATAAGAAAACAAGTAACTCTACAAGCAAAGAAGAGCATGTGCTAAATCTTCATACCAAGTACGCCAATATAGGGACCACCTACACTCAATCTCTAAAGTGATTATTTGCTGAAGGAAAGATTGACGTTCATGAGGCCAAACCAAAAAATGGAGGCTACAGAAGTCTAAGTCCTTTGATCCAACTAAATACAGCAAATGTCATCGGGCCTTGGAGCATGACACTGAAAACTGTTGGACTTTCAAGAATAGGTTAGAAAGGATGTTTAGGTCGAGATAATTTCATTTTCCTAAAATAGCCTAAAATCCTAACAATGATAAAAACCTACTTGGAGAGCATGATAACATCTTTACCATCTATAGTTTCCAAGAAGGAGAATGAGACCCATCTACATATATACTGAGCACAAAGCAGGCCAAGCCTAGGGCTTATATGGCAATACAACATTTTAGAGGTCTATGGTTTATGGAAAAATAATGAAGAACATGTGCATAAGACTCAAGGGGGTAGTTAGCCTACTGGAAATAGCGCTGATGATGACGTCTGGGAGAAAATGATAGTGGCGACTTTCAAGGAGAAGAAGACCACGCCAAGGTCTAACACCTTTCAAAGATTGGGTAACATCAGCCCAATAAGTCTCCATAATAGACCTAAGGAAAAGAAAAGGAGACAAAGCATAAAGAGGATGACCTGACCTTAAAACAACTGAAGTAGCTTGAAACTCATGTTACCATCTCACACCTCGTAGCTGCCTCCCAAAAGCATAGATGACTTCTAATGAATTAACTTGTCCCCTAAAGCCACACCTAAAGAAATGGTAGTCTTAATCACTACAGGCAAAGGAATAATAATATTTGGTAGTGAGGATCACCCACTAGGAGGTCCAGTGCATAACACTGCTTTGTACCTTACCGTCACTTATCTTTATAAGTACATACCACTTACTTTGGTCGATAAGGGGCCAACTTTGAAAGTATGTACCTGAAGAACTACGAGAAGGTTAGGAATCCAAGAATATCAGTTATCCAAGCCTACTAAGCACTTAAGGGCATACAACAACTCGAACAGGGTGGTTCTGGCCACTATTCTCGTTCCTATTAATGTAGTTCCCAATTCTAGCTACCTTTAACCTACTCTTAGCTCACCCTTTAACCTACTCTTAAGGCACCCTTAGGTCCATGAATGGTAAGCAGTGTCATCCACACTACAATAGAAGATAAAGATGTTGATTAAGGGGACAAGCGGTCACTACCAAAGGGCATGATCTGTATGCTACCATTACTAACAAGGGATTAGTGCTAGAAATAGAACATTCTTGATGATGAGGAGCTCTACAATTTACGATAGTAGTTTTAGAAAAGGATTAAGCACCTTTTGACTTCGATCCTTATTTAAACTTGAATGTGTGTTTTGTCCTCAAAAAATGGGGATCTTTCCTGGGATAGGCTATAGAAAGAAGGAATAATAGAAAACCACCTTCCCTTTAGCTCAAACGGGGAATTACAAGTTTCGACTAGGATATGAACTAGCTCTAGAGGAAGTAGCTCAGGCTAGGCAGGAAGAACAGCATCGAAAAGTTGTTGCTGGAAAGGGGAACTAGGACTACTATGCCGTAAGGCCTTAACCGCTCACTCTTAATGGACAGTATCTATGCGAAAGAGATAACTCCCTTTTTTATGGTTTCCTTGAACCTACTACGTGAAGGAGAAAGGAATCTAGGTCTCTGCACCAGAATTATTCAATGATTTTCAACTACTAGAAGATGAGGCACTTACTTTGACAAATGACCAATACATACAAGACTGGATCCATTTAGCTGAACCGAACATTTTTTGGGATATTGTTTGTGTAAGAATATAGGAAACAGGATGACCCAGGTATTGTTCTCTTCCTTACCATGTCCAATAATGGCTTTGTTCTCGTAAAATTCATCATTTGTAGTGGGGCATAAAGCACTGTAAATAAGTCACTTGGATATCTCAAGAGGAGGCAAAGATTTTCACAGTAGCCTTAGGGGAGAATTCAAGAGAGTCTAAAATAGGGTATAGGATAGAGCCTAAGAGTTAATCTTTAATTTTTACTTCTACACAGTCTTCATTAGATGTACTTATTTCTGATTTTAATAAAATGAACTCTTTTGCTTATGATCTATCTCATTCTCCTTTTTTTTGAATGGTTTCCCTCTAGTAATACTGAAACAAAGATATAATCCTAAAAAAATTTAATCAAAGCCATGTAAGCTCCTGAAAATCAAACTTCCATAATTGAGTATACAATATTAATTAACTTGGGGATTTTAGAAGAATACTGAGAGCTTAAAATATGGAAATCTTTAACTCTTGAAGAGCAGGAAGACTTCACTTCACTATTATGGAATTCATGGATGTCTTCGCCTGGTCTTAACTAAGGTATGTCAGGCATAGATCTAAACATAGTTTAGTATAAGATTCCTCTCTATCCATAAGCCAAACTAGTGAATTAAAAACTTCACTGAATAAAACCAAAATGGGCATTGAGGATAAAAGAGAAGGCTTAAAAGCAGCGAGATATAAGTTTTATCAAGGTCGCATAATGCGCTTAACGAGTTGCAACATTGTGTCAATTTTGAAAAATGAGGGAAGGGTAAGAATCTGTGTTGACTTTAGTGACCTTAACAACGCAAGACCAAAAGATGACTTCCCACTACCACATATAAATATCCTAGCAGATACTACCGCTGGACATGTACTTCTTTCTTTCATGGACAATGGATGGGTATGCTGGCTATAATTAGGTGAAAATGGTAGAAGAAGACATGGAAAAGACTACATTTATCACTCTTAGGGAACAAATTGCTACATTATAATGGCATTCAAGCGTAAAAAGACACCGGGTAATATTAAACGAATGCTACCACTTTATTACATGGCTTAATACATAGCGCAACAGAGATGTATGTAGACAATATGATCATAAAATCTAAAAATAGAGCCTAACATGTCCCAACTCTGCAAAAGTTCTTTCCCAGCTTAGAGGTATAATATGTGCTTAAACCTGCAGAAATGCACATTTAGTGTTGCTTCCAAGAAGCCATTAGGTTATATGGTCAGTTTGAGGGGGATTGAGGTTGATCCCTTAAAGATCAAGGTAATGCAAGAGATGCCACCCTTAAAGCTAAAAAGGAGATATGAGGATTTCTAGGCCATCTGCAACACATTAGCTGTTTCATATCAAAGTTGATTATGGTACGCCAGCCTATTTTTAAGAAGCTGAAAAAGGAAGTAAAGTCAGAGTGGGAAGAAGAGTGTGAAGAAGCATTTGATAAAATCAAGAATTACACATCTAGTATGATGGTCTTGGTACCCCCACATCCATGTATTCCTCCCATACTATATCCCACAATAACAACGATAACAGTAGGAGTTATGTTAAATCAGATGATAGAAGGAGAAGAAAAGGCTATCTACTATGTAAGCAATAAGTTTATGGAACATGAAACTCGTTACACTTCTTTGGAAAAAACTTCACTGGCATTAGGTTGGGCAATAAAAAAGCTTAAACACTACATGCTTACTCATGCGGTACAAGGTAGGGGACTAATGGACCTAAAAAAATACCAATTACAATGCCAATTATCAACAACAAAGTTATCTGATGGACAATAATGTTATCGGAGTTTGGCTTAAAGTAAATTCCCTAGAACTTGATTACGGGCAGAGCCAATTCAAACATCTTAGGAGATTTACTAATAGAGGATAACAAAAGAAGAGACTTTTGAATTCCCAGACAAAGAAGTTCTTCGAATTGAGAAAGAACTTTATTTTAATAGGGCTTCCAACCTGAATGGATTTGAAGTAGGCATCCTCCTAGTATCCCCAAAAGGGACACATATCCTAATTTTCAAACTTGACTTTGAAGTGACCAACAATGTGGCTGAGTACGATGCGTGCATTATCAGGTTACAAGCTTTTGTAGAAATAAGTGTAAAGAATATACAAATATATGGAGATTCTAATTTAATAATATAACAATCTCACAAAAGTGGAAGGTAAGGAGTGAAGCCTTAGCACCGTACCATACTCATTTGGTTAAGCTCACCAAGGATTTTGCCCATATTGCTTACACTTACCTTCCTCACAAAGACAATAAATTTGTCGATGGTCTAGCAAGGCTAGCTTCGATGATCAACATTCCTAGTGACATCCATTCAATGTCATTATCAATAGAAGTGAGAGATAAGCTAGCTCATTGTTATATCGTAGAAGTGTTCAACATTCACTCTACTACATGGTATTATAACATCTATTAATATTTAACAATGAAACAGTACTCTTTGGGTTCCACCCTTAGAGCCCAACGAGCACTAAGATTATTGGCCTCAAAATATTTTTTAAACAAGGGAAAGCTATATAAGAAAACAGATACGGACGTAAACCTACTCTGTATAGCACAAGAAGAGGCATAAGAATTCATGAAGAACTTTTCTAGCGGGGAATGTGGACCACACATGAATTGTCAAATGTTAGCTAAAAAGGTTAAAAGGATGGGGTATTATTGGTCTATAGTGGAAGCTGACTGTCATACACATGTGAGAAGATGTCATATATACCAAATATATGCAAAGCTACAATACCAACCACCCTCCTTTCTCACAACACTTACCTCACTACAGGCCTTTTCAGCATATGGAGTTAATATAATTGGAAAGATGATGCAAAGAAAAATGGGAGCTCATGAATATGTGCCTATAGCAATTGACTACTTCACAAAATAGATAGAAGCAGCCTCCTATGATAAAATTACTTCAAAACATGTGGCAAAGTTTATTATCAATAACATCATATGTAGATATAGTGTACCACATGAATTAATAAGTAATCAGAGTAGTCATTTTAGAAAGGAGGTAGCAAGCCTACTCGAAAAATATAAAATTCAGCACCATAAGTCCTCTCCTTATCGACCTCAGACGAATGGTGCAGTTGAAGCAAACAATGAGAATGTGTGAAGGATAATTGAAAAAATGGGATTGGCCTGATAAGCTCCCTTTGCCTTCTGTAGGCATCAAACCTCAATTCCCACCTCAACAGGAGTAACGCCATACTCGTTGGTATATGGAATAGAAATAGTACTTGCAATTGAAATGATGATACCCTACTCAGGATAATCATAGAAAATCAAATCCCAAAGTCAGAATGTACGAAAGCTCGAAATGAGCAACTAATCATGCTAAATGAGAGGAGACTGTGGGCTTCACATAATGTTCAGTTGTACCAAGTTCATATTTCAAGAACAGTCAATAAGAAGGTCAAGCCTATAGATCTATAAACGGGAGACATCATTCTAAAAGAAATACAACCCTAAATTGAGGATCCTTGTAGAAAATTTAAGCACAACAGGCAAGGGCCATATATCATAAAAACTATTCCACTAAGTGAAGTAGTGAAACTAATGGATATGGATGGAGAGGAGTATGCATAATACGTAAATGTTGATTAGCTAAAAAAGTATTGTGCTTAGCTAGCTTATCTATGCACAACGTCTATAATAGGCTTCAAAATAAAAGATCTAATGATGTGAATTTCCCTATAGTAGAGCCCATATTAGGTTCATAAGACCCATAAGGTCCAATAATATACAAGTAGAATGAACTACAAAGGCCTGACTTCGTAATATGAATACGTAGGAAGCCCTAACAGGCCAACCCCATAACTGATTATTAACAATACACAAGGAAAGAAAAGAAAAAGATCTCTTAAAAAAAGAGGAAACATGCAAACGGGGAAGAGAATTGGCTAAACTAGCATGGAAGAGGCCCAGCCAAGCGACCTGTACATTGCTAGCAAGAGTCGGGGGGTTTCATATTAGGAACCACGTTGGGATCCTAGGCATCTAACAACAGTAGCTAGGCCAGGCCTTAAAACCTGATCAGTTCAGAAATCTATTGGATTTGCAATTCAAAATTCAAGCAACACTAGTAGCGGCAAAAAATAGTCCAAAAGTTATAATACTCTTATTGTCATTAAAAATCCTAACAAAAAGGCATACAACTTATAACAAAAGTCCTAATAGCATACTAATATAATAGGTAAATGAAGTGTTATTTCATGCATTCTACTAAGAGACAAAGCTAATTCCTAATTCTCCTTCAATTTCTTATCTTTCTTCGCTTGAGGTATTTCCTTCTAGGGGTAGGATCCTTTGCCGTTTTCCTTTCAATTCAGGAAAAGTCGCATTTTTCTATCCTCTTTGTCTTAGATGACCCCATACCTTTCTTCCTATCTCAAATAACTATTGCTAAGTTGACCTCGCATTTATTCATCTAACGCAAGTGTTCTGAGATGTATGTAGAGTGTGGGAGAGGAGACATAGTGATGATAGAATGATGAAGCCAATATTCAACCCAAGACCTGATGCGAGCAGGGTTGATCTTCCAGTTCCTTTGAGTGATACAATCCATCGTCGAGATAGTTTGGTTATAACAAAATTGTCTCATCAACTGTAGTGAGAAAAAGTAAGTTCCTATGGACAGGTCAATGAGACACACAGAGGCACTATTTCCTCCATATGGCACGAATTGTCGTACCCCCTACCAATGGATGATCCAGCCAATAAGGAGGTTCTTCTCTAAGAAGCTCGCTTAATTCGCTATGCACTAATCCCTGAACAACCTCCTCCTTTAGTAGAATCGTAAGGCTAAGTATGTGTCTATGTTCTTTAGAACTTCAATCAATTGAAGATGCTCTAATCGGCAAATCTACATAGAATTAAGACCAAACAAAGGACAAAGAGAAGAAGAGAAAAAAAGAGAAAAGGAAAAGGAAGAGAAAAAAAGAAAGGAAGGATAGTCTAGCACAGGCCTAAGGAAACTTGGTTGGGTTCGAGAGTCTAACAAAAAATACAGCATCATAAACCCGGGCCTTAAAAGCTTCCCTAAAGCAGTAATGGACTTCTTGAAAAGAACTGATCAGGATGGTGATAGAGTCGATCCGTGAACAGTATGGTCTCAGTAGCTAGAAGCAGCATAGGGGTCTAAACATGACGAATTCCCTTTATTGCATTCAGCAACATGGTCAGTCCCCTATTTTCAGAACTACCAACAAACATAAAGGCCCAAAGAAGGCATACGTTCATAGCCCTATGCCTATGTATACCTCCAAAAGCCTGCTTGCTTCCTCTTTGGCGGTAAGAAATTAAAGTAATAAAATCTCCCTCGTCTTAAACAACTATGGTAGATATGTCCTCCTAACTTATACCTAAGGAACATCGATATTGTGAAGACATATTTTTTGAAGATGATGGCAACACAAGGGAAAACAACTCACATTCTCCAAACTGAGAAACACGAAGTTGAAAATCCTAAATAGTACTGGATGTCCTAAGGAATTCCCATGAGATTTTCACTTGTCAAAGGCTAAGAAGACTGCCCAATCAAAGGTTTTCGAGCTCGTGTTTGCCCTTAGCATGAAGAGTGAGTAGTTAGGATTTTCTCCAAAGACATGTGAATTATAGAGGGTTGCTTTTATAAGTGATGAGAACGATAAACACCTATACTAAATTTATAGCTACTTAAAACAGCTAGACCAAAACTGAGTGGGAACTGCTTTGATTGCCCAACAAGAACCCAGCTAGGATCCTGTTTCTGATACAACAAGAAACCGAGTCTGAGATGGACTAGGCTCCGTTGACATAAGCTGGGGACCAGCCCGGTCCCTCAGTATTCCACTCGAAATTGCCAATTTTTTTAATTTTTATTTTTATTTCTATCTAATTGTATTTATGCATGTTTGTACCTCTGAAGTTATTTAATAAAATTCAAGGCATTATTACTTAGGACCACAAAGCTCTTGATACTTATTGGCATCATTGTTTTTTTGCCATTTTTATTTTTGTGAGGAAGTGGGGGCTACATTTTGCATAAAATATGGTCTTAAGGTAATGATTTACATAAAACTTAAATGGACCGCATTACAGCATCATTTTATATTTGCATAAACATCATACATAACTCTGTTGGGATGCTCCTATTGATCATCTAAGAACCCACTGCTACTTTCACTAAAGAGGTAATCAAAATAATTTGGCGCAAAGCCAAAGTCGACTGAAGAATAATAATAATATATATACTCATTCAACCCATTCTAGTCTAATTATGCATAGCTACTTAAAATCATATAGATTAATTCCTTAGCAACTCACAACTCATTATCAAACATTTCAACTTTTAACTCTAGGTTATTGGGCCAAGACTCAAGTAAATTAAGCACATAATATCATTGTTGTAGCACATCGTAAGTACAAGACTTCAGACCACACATCAAAAATCGTAAAATATCTATAAAATCAAGTCCGCAATGCCAGATCAATTTATTCTCATTTTTTTCTATGTTTTATTTTTTGATTTCTTTTGAACTTTTTTAAAAGTTTACTCGATTCCATGTGTTTCTTAGCATGAGTACATAAAATATATAAATAAAGATAACACTCAGAGAAGCATTGAGTACATATTCAAACAATTAAACATATGAGTAAAGATAGAGCCTGAACATTGGTACTATGATTAGAATTTAATTAATGCGATTTATTTTATGTATTGATTGAAAAGTCAATGAGTATTCAATACCTATTAAAAGTTTGATCTCATAATGACTTTGAAAATGGGGTTTCCTTTCAAATTCAAAATCAATCATATAGTGACATTAGCACAGTAAAAATTTTGGCCATCAAGTAGTTGAAAGCTAAATAATCTCTAATGGGCATGGGTCACATGAACACCTCCACATAATAAAAGTAGGACATGCATAATCAAAACATTCAATCCCCTCTCAAAATTAAGTTCATATGTCAAAATTTTCAGTTCTCCTTAAAATTTTTCTTTTGCCTTCCTCCACACCTAAACCTTAACATTGTCCTCAATATAAAAAGACAATAATAAATAAAAAGATGAAGAAAAGAGCAATACAACCTGATAGCACGAGGTAAACATTCTTAATATGGCCAACAAACCAATTGCAAATGTACTTTCAAAACCATCACTAGCCACAATAGCCAAAATCAAGTGAAATGTCACACTCTAAGGCACAAGTGCACTTGAAACAAAAGAGAACCAGAAATGAAGAACTCAAATTCACCTAAGAAGATTTGGTTGCCTCCCAGCAAGCATTAAGTTTTGTGTCTTCAGCTAGACAAGGTCTCATCCACTAATCATAGTAAACTAGGTCTGCTAGATTGATAGATTCAATCAAACTAAACTCAATCTCATTAGCCACAACATGTTTTAAATGTTGACCATTGCCAGCAAGAACAAGATCATCTTGGGGATCGAAGATTTTAACCACCCCATAAGGAAGCATTTGTTGGATTACAAAAGGACCATCCCATTTGGACTCAACTTGTCAGGAAATAGCTTAAACTTAGAATTAAAAAGCTAAACCTTTTGATTAGGTTCAAACGATTTATGAGAAATTATTTTTTCATGAAAAGCTTTAGCTTTGACTTTATAAGTCGTAGCATTCGCATAGGCTTCATTAAGCAATTCTTTCAATTCATTCAATGGAAGCCTATGGTTAGAACCCGCTTATTTTATATCAAAATTAATAGCTTTAGTAGCCTAAAAATCACAGTGTTCTAATTCAACTGGTGAGCGATAAGGCTTATCAAAAAGAAGTCGGCAAGGAGGCATTCCTATAGGAGTCTTATAAGCAGTATGATAATTCCACAGAGCATCCTGCAATCTCAAAGACATGTCCTTTCTATTGGGTCGAACCACTCATTCAACTAAAGACATGATCTCACAATTAGACACCTTAACTGTACCACAATTTTTTGGATTATGGGGGGTAGCTACTTTATGAGTTACATAATATTTTCTAAGCAAAGCCTCAAAAGACCAATGATAAAAGTGACTGCCTCCATCACTAATAAGAGCTTGAGAGGTCTTATATTGATTAAAAAAAATGCGCTCTTTCACAAACTTAACCAACACCTTATGGTCATTGGTCCTAGTAGTTAGAGCCTTCATCCATTTTGATAGATAAACAATAATAACCAATACATAAACTAAGCAAAAATATGGGGAAAAGGACCCATAAAATCAGTGCCCTACACATTAAATATCACAATAATCAGAATTGGGGAAAGGGGCATCATATCACGATGGATAAGGCACCCGAACATTGACAACACTCACAGGCAAGAAGGAAACGCTGAGCATTGCGAAATAGAGTGGGCCAATAAAACCCAACTTTTAGGACCTTAGTAGCTATCGTACGACCTCTAAAAGGACCACCACAAGCATAACAGTGATAAGGGGTCATAATACTTTGAATTTCACTCTCAGCTACACACCTATGAACCGTTGGTCAGGGAAATGTTTAAAAAGATAAGGGTCTCCCAATAGTTATGCCTTACTTACAAGAAGAACCTATCTTTCTCTTATTTAGACCAATGAGGAAGGATCGTTCTAGTGGCAAAGGAATTCATAATGTTAGCAAACCAAGGGAGAGGGGCATGTAACATTGCAAACAATCGTTAATTTTGAAAATGGTGATAAAATCCAATTAAGTCATTAATATACTCAGGAAAGATTCTAGACAAGTGGTCTGAACCTTAATTTTTAGAATCTTTCCTATATTTTGTCTCTATGTCAAACTCTTAGGGCAAAAAAATCCACCTAGTGAGTCTACATTTGATGTCTTTTTTGGAAAACAGGTGATTATGCAGCGTGGTTACTAAAACACAATAGATTTTGAGCGTAGTATAGATGGAATCTATCATGTGCAAATTCTATAGCTGGCAACTCTTTTTCAGCAGTAGAGCAATTCTTTTAAGCATTAATTAGAGTTCTAGCATATTATATGACATGAGACATTCTATTCATCCTTTGACCCAAGGTAACCCAATAGCAAAATCATATGCATTACACATAATCTCAAATGGAAGAGAAAAATCAGGGGGTTACACAATAAGAGCTGACACCAACAATGACCGAAGCTTTTCGAAATCCTGCACACAAGACTCATCAAACACAAAAGGAGTATATTTAGAAAGGTGGTTAGTAAGAGGCCTAGCCAATTTACTAAAATCCTTAATAAATCTCCTATGGAAAGCAGCATGACTAAGGAATGATCTGACTTGCTTCATAAAAGTAGAAACATATAGATTAGAAATCATATTAATCTTGGCTTTATCAACCTCAATTCCCTTTTTAGACACCTTATGACGTAACACACTTCCTTCTTGGAAAGTGAAGTGCCTATTTTCCCAATTTAAAATAAGATTCACTTCTTCACATCTGTTCAAAATAGTGGATAAATTTGCAAGATGCACATTAGAAGAAGTCATTTTCTCTTAGTCCTCAAGATAGACAAGTATTTAGCTGTAACCATAATACCCATCTTGAAAATAATAGAAACTTTGTCCAACTAATTTTTTTAAAATTTGATTAATGTAGGGGAAGGGGGAACGATCCTTTCTTGTCATAGAATTCAATTTTTTGTAATCAATGCACACCCTCCACTATGTGGTCTATCTAGTTCACCATCATATTCTTAACCACAGTTAGGCTATATTTCTTAGGGACTACCTAAAGTGGAGTGACGACTATTAGATATTGAGTAGATAATGACTGCATTCAAAAGCTTTACTACCTCTTTCTAGATCATTTCTTTCATATGGAGGTTCAACCTACTTTATATTTACCTAATAGATTTGGTATTGTCCTGTAAGTGAACTAGAGATCATGCAAATAGTTGGAGTTATTCCTTTCAAATCAATGATCGACGACCCAATAACGCCCTTATGATAAGACAAGATACAAATTAACTCTTTTTCTTGATCACAAGATAAAGAGAAGATATAATGACAGGTAGGATCTATTTAGGTCCTAGAAACACATACTTGAGTGAATCAAGAAGATGATTTCATTCAAGTTTAGCTGGAGAGACAACGAAAAGTGGCATACGAGAATTAGCTGAAGGTGGAAGAGGCTTATAAATACACACTCAAAAGGAAGTCTCAAGATGAGGGGTGAAGTCAAGAGTAGAATCCATCTTATCTAGTGTACTCCCCAAGTTAAACAACCATAAATCCTTATAAGAAGGCATGTTCCTAAGGGATCTTTGCTCAAAATAGCAGGTAAGGTCTCTATAATCATTTTATCAATCACATCAATAATGAAGGCATCAGATTCATCTTCAAAAACCGGTTAAGAAGAAGCTTTAAAAATGTTAAGCCTAACTCTTACATTCATAACTGAGAAATATATCACTCCCAACCTACAGTTAATGGTGGCATTAGTTGCGGCTAAGAAAGGACATCATAAATAGGGGGGATCTGCTTAGAAAAATGACTAGGGTCCATGTTCTCAATCTGAACCAAGACATCATCTATTTGTCCCCTAGGAGTCCTTACTGATATGTTAGCAAACTGAAGGGCACAATCATAAGGTGTCAATTCACCTAATCCCAACTATATGTAAATAGAATATGGTATCAAATTAACCCTAGAACCCAAATCGAAGAGTACCCTTTCAAATTTATGATCACCAATGTAATATGAAATAGTAGGAACACCAGGATCTTTGAACTTAGTTGGAGTGTTAAATTCCAAAATAGAGCTCACTATTCAACCATAAGTTATGATATTTTATACCCTTTTATTATCTAATAATTACTCGAAATAAATTAGGAGACTAGAATTTTAATGTACTTTTGTTTATTTTATAGGGTTTGGAAAAAAAAACTTAGAAAAAGATAAATAATTAGCTCAAAATCAAGCTTGGACCTAGTGGAAGAGGACGAAAGCAAATGAAGGGAAAAAAGGGGGCCAGCCTGTGTCGGCCCAGTCACGAGCCCAGTTCGGATTCCCATCCCCCAGTTTCCTCTTTCTTTTCCCAGCTCCCCTCTCACGATGTGGGCCACCTTTCCTCATCCTAGTTCACGGCTTCTGTGGCATGTTTTCTTTTCTTTTTTTGCTCTTTCTCCACCTTTCCCTTCTCTCTCTAGGCTAGCCTAACTCTTCGCTTCCTTTCTCCAGCCTGCCTTCACTTAAAAGCACCACATGCTTGGCATGTGATCTGCATCCCTTCATCTTCTTCTTCTTTCCTCCATTTTTTTCTTTGCTCCAAATGATAAACGCAGAGAACCCCGCAAAAAAATAGGCAGCCCTCTTATTTTTTTCATCCCATCCATTACTATCTCTTTCCTCATCATTTATTCTATCATCAACGTCATCATCAAGGTGGCAGTTACAAGAATTGGACAAGGCTTGATTGGAGATTAATGAAGCAGTGAAGATGGGGGAAAGGGTAGCTGGAGGCTTAAAGGAGAGGGTCGAAAGTAGAGCAAGGACAAAGAGAGTAGATAGGGAGCAGATTGAGGAGTTCTAGTTTCAATAGTTTTCGTTTTTGTTTTCATTCTTATTTTGGTTTTTTCAGTTATAGATCCTATCCCTTATTTCACGAGGTTGATGTTATCGATTCGAGAATGATTGAATTCAAGTTAAACATTTGACATGTGGCCTGGAATAGGGTTCGATTTGGGATTGAAGTGCACAATATGGCATGAGTTATCTAGAATTTTGAGTTGAATGTTGGTTCTGTTTCTTCCCCAGTTCTAATCCAATTGGGCTGTGCGTGGTTCACTCACAACCTTGCACCTATGTTCTGGATTTTGGATTGCTTGATTTTCTAATCGGATTCTCTCATCTTATTTCCTTCTCTGATTTCCTTAATTTTTATTTTTAGGAATAGTAGATGAATTTAGTTATTATTATTGTACTGAGTTTATAATTAATTTTGGTTTCATTTATTTGAGTTGTTGTCATAGCGTAGATAATTAGTAATCTAATTTTGCAAGTCATCTCTGAGGACGACATCCGTAATTCCTATAACGATAAACCGTATACTTGCAGGAATCTCAACACTCATGTGTTCACTTAGAAGAATCTTTTCAAACTTGTCATCTTTAAATTTCCTTTTAAAAGTGCACATGCTTTTAAGGAATTTATGGCAAATAGGGATATGTCTAATCACTTCCAAAGGGGAAGATTTACCTTAGCTTGCTTAACGGTCTCTAGAATGTCATCTATATACTTGTCATTCTTAGAAGGGAATAGCACATTTAAAGCTTGAGGGTAAGGCACCCTGGGCTTATAAATGACAATAGATCGTCAAACACAGCAGGGGAAAGGGATGGGTCATTTTCTTTCTCAATTTCAAGGTCATCCTTGATCAATGGTCTTTAGTCTTTCTTCTTTATCATGTTTCTTCTCACTTAATTTATTATCTACTTTTTTACCACTCCTAAGAACCGTGACAGCTTCTACTCGTTCAAATTGTTGGTCTTCAGGGTTCTGTATGGAATGACTAGGAAGTTTTCCCTCTCCTCTTTTATCTACAGCTATGACTAGTTATGCAAGTTGGATTTTTAACTTAGCTATAGATTGTGAGTGTGAATCAACAACATGTATTTTACTCTCAGCTCCTTAGACCTTAGAGTCAACATTTTACACAACAAAAGTTAACGTACTGAGAGTATAAATTGCCTTTTCTAGGTCAGAACTCACAGATGGAACTTGATGAGGAGCATGAAGAACATATCTTTAGTTTGAAAACCAGGAGGGATAGGTATGCCATTTTGAACTTGTGATTCTTAACATTTTAAGACATCCATGAAAAGTTAGCATGATTCATCCAACCATAAAGTGTTCGAATAAGGATAATTAGTTGGGGGAAATCCTTCGGCAACATTTACTAGTTCAAACACACAAAACAAAAGCTTGCATGGGACTAGCACAAATCAAACACACATCTTGCATCATTAGATACTTTGTTCATGCACAATAACTGGTCAAATTTCATAGTTAAAGCACCAACTTGACTAGAAAGGTCAACTGAATGTGAAATCTTATAAATCCCCCATTGCTTCCCAATTGTTTAGGTAAATTAGAATGTGAGGAAGTACCATGTAACTATGTAAGTGTGAATTTTCACTCAAATGCTTAAAAACTTCTGAAGCTTCTTGAGGAATCATATACCAGAAACCACCACAACAAGGTGCATCAACTATCTGTCTATTGTACTCATCTAATCCAGAATAGAAACTATTGATGAGCTGCCACATGGGACCTTATGGTGAGGACTCCTCAATAACTCTTTAATCTTTCGTAACTTGCATGCAATTGTTCTTTTTTTTTTTTTTTTTTGGGGAGGAAGTGGTTATAACATGTCTTAAGGTAGTCAGTTTACTAATACAGAAGAACTTTTTCACAAATTCGATTTGCATTTGGTCCCAAGAAGTGATACTTGTCTTAGTATGCAACCAAACCTTAGCTTTATCTTTCAAAGATAAAGGGAAAAGATGCAGACGAAAGGCATCATCAAAGATATTAGTTAGGAACACAGTGGAAAAAATTTTTAAAAATGCGTCAACATGCTTAAAAGGGTTTTCAGACTCTAGCCCATAAAACGATAGAAGCATTTGGATTAGGGAATGCTTAATCTCAAATGGCCCTGGGATAGCAGGCACATGTGATTTTGTAGGTGAATCACAAGTGGAAGGAGTAAAATATTCTTTAAGTTTCTTAGGGGGTGGGCCTTGTTCTTCTCTCATCTTTTCACAGTTTCACATTTCTTAGCTCAAAATGTTTAATTTTAGGATTTCATTCTTCAAGATCTAAGAATAAAGACTGTCTACCATGCATATGAGCCACAGACAACAAAAGAGTAGCACATTTTCACCATAAGAATAAGCAAACAAACTTTTCCCAATTACTAACTCAAATGAGTGTTCAATTAATATCTTGTTCAATCTAAGCTGCAAGCATTAGGCCATGAATTAAAAAGATAAATTATAATTATTATATGGTATAACTTATATAGTCGTTAGCATCAATTACTCATCTCAGACATAACTCACCTAATTTATAGCATAAATTATTAAAATTTAACTATGATAATTTTAAGCACAATTGTAGACCATCATATGAGCCTGCAAGGTCTAACATATAACTAAGACAACAAATCAAACTATTGAAATCAACATGAATAAACAATAGTAATAATATACATAAATAAGTTAGGATGAAATAAAACTCAAAATTATGCAATATAAGACACAAAGGTGACCGCAAAGAAATTAGTAAAATAATAATATTATTAGCCAAAGATCCATCTTAATCCTAGATGAGTAATTTGACCGATCATAATTTGTGAAAACACCATTGAAGTTAGTATAATAATACTTCTAATTAGTGCTATATTTCACTTCCTGTGTCTAAACTTTGATACTCAATTATACAAAACTATATAATTAAGCACAAAATCTCTGATTTGACTCACAAATAAGGTGAGAAGAGAAGAGAAAAACAGTTAACAAAGCTTATTTTCTTCTAAACTTCTCAATCTAAATGATTATATCTTGCAAGGACTCTCTGCTCTCTCTAGACAAATATGAGAGAGACAGAGAAGGTGAGAGAATGGAGGAATGCTTAGATGAGTGGATGAGTCATTTGCCCTAACCCATGATCACTTTTTATAGTGCCCTTCACACCCCTCTAGCACCAAGAAATTAATGAGAAAAAATTAATTTCAATTAATTCCTTAGCTATTACACTGTTGATTTACCTGAGAAAAGGTTGGTTTTTAGCTGAAATTAATCTTGAGTAATTGTCATTGATTGGGGTCCGCTAGAGCACACCCACATAAAAACATAGTTGTTGGGGGATAAGGGAGTATTGAGAACACTGGGGTTGTGGGGTGACAAATAGAGCAGATGGGCCACTGCTAATCTAGGTCCACGCATTGAAAAGAACAGGCCCATTAAAACACTAGAGAGAGAGAGAGAGAGAGAGAGAGAGAGGGGGGCAGAGAAGGAGCTGGGATATGGGCTCGACATGTGAGAACAGGTTGTTGGGCCATTACTCGCTAGTTATGGGCATAGAGGGAAGAGGAAGACTAGCCCATACTGGAGAGATTGGAGAGCAAGAGTGATGAGGGGTTGCTACTGATAGGCATTTGGAGCTGGGCTTATCGATTGGACCAAGTGGCAGATATTTGAGAAAGTTAAGTCAATTTCATCATGCTTATACTCACATATTTCACTTGATAATTACAAAAAATATTCATGCTTACCCATAAAAATATATTTCAAAGACTAAGAAGTAGGTAAACTAGAGAGTAAAATTACACATGAAATATGAGCTATTAGCCACAGATCGTGGGTCCCACCACAAGTTGACCATGGTGCCCGCTAGGCCCTTCAAAACACTGCAAATTTTACTTTGCGGTTGAATTGCACCAAACCCACAAAGGAACCCAGCTGGGTTTTGCTATCCAAGACTGATTAAGGCCTTTTCTTGATTGCTCACGGTCGATTCAAGAGAAAACCAATCCAGTTCTTCGACTTTTACTTCTTCGTCACTCTTTTTGCAGGTGCACTCAAGTTCTTTAGGCCATAATGTACATGATATCACCAACACCACCAAAAGCGCGTGTAAAACAAAAAGGGATAGGCAATTACAAAATATACACCAAAAGGCCCTAAAATGGTGAGCACTACCACCTAAAAATCCTATGCAAATTGAACAGTTATCACTTCTCCTTATTTAAATATTTTTTTGTCCTCAAGCAAATACTAGATAAAATCGACAAGGGGAGATGCATCTATAATCAATACCTCCCGAGTTTAGGAAACTAGTAGCACACCACAATCAAAAGTAACAAGCAGTTACAACTCAAAATAGTGGACGAGACATTTCAAAATTAGGTGAAGATGATTGTTTTCAATGACATTTAAAAGTACAAGCCTGACATCAAACATAATCACCCTTAAAGAACCACAAAGCACATCATACAAGCACATGGAGTTAAATAGAGCTACATAAACCAATAGAACCTCACTTTTGAAAAATGTAGATCACTTCCACCCATCTGTTTCAAGTATAGCATGGGTTCACTCAAGACTCATTCTAAAGATGCAAACCATCATATGCTTTCTAAGACTCTCTAATTCTCCACCACTAAGATGCAATATGCATAAGATGATTAAGAGAACCTTACATGGATTGTAATAGGGCCAAGGGGTAAAGGGCAGGAGGTGGACAAATGAATTTGGGCCCTATTGTGCTAATAGCCAAGAAGACTAAGGGGCAACCAACACTGGCCCAATAAACCATAAAACTCACCAATACTCTCAACCCCAACAACACAATGAACATACTCCCTATAAATCAAATACAATGGAGAAAATAGCCAAGAACACAAGCTATGCACAAGAAACCAATGCCTATCACTTATTCACATATTATGTTTTTCTTCTTTTTTCCCTTCTTTTCCTTTTTTCTGTTTAACATGAAATGGGAAGTTAACTGTTGAAAGATATACGATGTATAAATGTCAACTCATTCTAAATGCATATGAATGTAGCCCAAAGAAGAGGGGAATGAATCCAAATGTAGAATATCATCAACCCCTCAACAAAGCAACATACCAAAGCCACCTTAAACGTCCTGAAGATTACCTATGACATACATGAAGTGAAGCTCCATAGACTTGGCTTAATGATAGGAATATGTGTATGTGGCCAATAGCATGCATGAACGCTTTTTACATAGATGGATATAAGCTCAAATAGGCTCGCAAAAGGGATAAACATGTAACACAAGGTAGGTTATTTGGCTATGTGGCCAAAGTGACCAACAAGAGAATGTCTTTATCGTATCATCAAATATGTGCATGCTAAGGTGGTTTTGAACAAGAATCTGGGAAAATTCTAAAGATACCAATTGGAAGAATCACACATATGAAAGAACAAGAGACTAAGTATAACAAATTAGTCCAAATAAAGCATAAATCCTCACAGGATATCTACTACGACCTCATTTAACTCATAAAATAAATCTTATGTGTGAAAACTAGTGCTAACAGCTCTAAGGGGCAACATAGTTCCCAATCAAGACAAGGCCAAACCATGAGACATTCACAAAACATTCAAAAATTTTCACACCAAAGGGATTACACATCAAAAGTTAATCAAGGTCATAAAGACCATCATCCCTAGCAATAGCATCATCGGGGGCATCTCAATCTAATCCACAACTTCCCTATATGCAATCCTATATGCAAACCTAAAATACAACTAAATGCAGCACACTAATATAAATGAAAGGAAACCTAAAACTACATGCTCTAAGCAGTATGCAAACTAAAGCGCTATTCAAAATAATAAAGTAAAATAAGAGGAGAGGGAAAATAAAGGAGAACAATCTCACCAGGTTAGGTGTTGGGCAGACCTAAGCTGAGGCCTCTTAATAACCAGGTCACATAGAGCATCAACCACTCCATCGTAACTTCAAGACTCGGCTCTTCAAATCAAACACCACCAATGTATGCATGAGCTTGTCAAATGCCATGGCATGGGGCTCACAAGTATGGTAGTAAGAGAGCATTAAGATAATCATAGTAAAGAAAGTTAGTGTTCTCTTCAACAAAGCAAATACCACCAAAAAATCAAAAGGGAAATCAAAGAAAGTGTTCCACTTGATTTTTCTATGCTTGTCCACTATGTATATGTGGCATGGATCAAGGGAGACATCATACCCACAAAAGTAACCTAGGGATTAAAATCATCGATATTCCTACCAAGCACATCAAACATCTTCTCCTTATAGCTCAAGTCCATAGTAGCATCATCAGAACCAAGACCAAGAAACCCCATAGACACAAACTCATCACATGACCCCTCCAAAGGAGTCTTAGCTAGATTATACGCTGTATTAAAAGTATCTTCAGACTCATAACAAGTACCATCAATAAATAACCCAGCAACAAACCCAATAGGTTCTCCTATCTTGAGCCTTGTGCACTGAACCATAGGAAAGGCTTAAACAGATAAGGCTAGGATAACATTAGCATTGTCCCTAGGTGATGTAAAGTCAGGTTCAGCATAGCATGCGTAATAAGGGCATGAATTAATGTTGTGATTAGAAAAATTATACATGTCACACCAAAAGGGGTATAATAAGATCTAGCATAGAATGCATTAACATTAAGGAAATATCCAGAGGCATGACTAGTCTTTTCAAATTCAAATGAATTCCAAGCAAGCCACTTAAGTAAATGCCATGCTTCATCAATGCTTTTACTAATACAACCCTAATACTCTAAAAGATATTCGCTCCCCCATCACTAATGCCAAAGATTTCTCATTTACACATATAATAACCACATTGAGCACGAAAATCATATAAACACTAAAACACCTCCAAAATAATTCATACTCGAATTGGGAAAAACGAAAAGTTGCCATTATTTCTTTATTTTTTAAAAAGAAAAACAAAATTCTTAGTTAAACCTTTTGGGAAAAGCCCAATATTTGACACTAATCCCTAACAACAGTGCCAAGAACTTAAAAGTGTACAGTAGTGTTGTAGCAGAAAAAGATAAACTTCCATAAGAACTTGGTCAATCTATTGGGATATACTCTCTTAGAATAGACTAAGCGAATCAAAACTTGATATTGACATTAATATAATCCGCCCTTTAATCAAATGGATAAATAAGCAAGGAAATTAATAAAAGCAAAAGTCACTCCATCCAAATATCAATCAAGCACTTGTTCCTCTATTGATTGTTTCAAAATCGATAATCGAAGTATCACAACCCTTTTTCAAGGTGAAGTGAAATACCTAAATCTAACCAATCACCATTTCTCAATGGCTCTTAATTTGCTTAGGTTCATTAGGCAAGTAATCATCAAATTAGTGGCTTCTTAATTAGTTTGACTTTCTCAAGACTCCATGCAATCAAGTCAAATCCAAGGATCTGATATTAGATTTCACCTTTTAATTCTTCACCCAATAGCCAAAACATACAAGAAAGTGATCAAATTCCTCACAATTCGATAAACATCTAGGATTTGATAAAACAATCCAATAAATTCCAATGTATCAAACGATGTCAACACAAGATCAAGAAATTAACTACTACTTGTATAAATCCAAGATCAAAGCAACAAAAGCTAATCGAAATTACATAACATAAATCCTAGAATGAGAAAAGAGAAGGGAAGAAAAGAGAATTGCTTAGCTAAAAAGCACGCTTAAAAATGCCGATTGCAAACCAGACATGGAATCATTGCAAGATGTTCGATTTAAGTCGCTCTCTTTCCTTATAATCCAATCTAAAGCCTAATTTAGGGAGTTAATCAGATGTTAGATAGATTTTTTTTATAGAGATGTTTATTATATGAGCTTAAATAGCTACAATCAGGTATGTGAACAGCAAAAATTACTGAAAAATCAATAGTTGCGCATGAAACAAGGTGCCATAGACTGTGGGTCCCCACTACAGGCTAATCATGGTGCCAACTATGGACTTTAAAACACTTCAAATCTTGTCTATTGCCTAACCAAACCAAAGCCACCAAGGAACCCGACCGAGCTCCACTATCTAAGACCGGTTCAGGCCTTTTCTTGTCTACTTATGGCTGATTCAAGCAAAAACCAATCTAGTTCTTGGACTCTTATTTCCTCTTCACTTCTTTCATAGGTGCACTTCATTTCTTTAGGCTAGAATTTCCATTATATCATCAAGAACACCAAACCCAAGCCTAAAATAGAAAAGGGCTCAGAAAATCACATCGTTATGCATTAAAAAAATCCCCAGAGCAGCAATTACTACTACCTAAAAATGCTATGCAAATTGGAAATTTTCAAGGCCATTAATTGGCACTTTGAGTAGTAACTTTCCATTCAAATGCCAAATGAAATTTGCATAGCCCTTCCATAAGGATTTGACAATAATTATAGTGTTAGGATGCCTACACTGCAAGGGTAGAGTTATGACCCTCCCATGGATGCAGATTCTCCTATAAGAAAAGGAGGTCAATAAGGCCCAAAGTGACTAAGAGGATCAAAACAATAGGCTTTTACAACTATAGGTATTCAAGGAAATAATACCATTGTTGAAGCATTTATTACTTCTAGAAGGGACCAGCGACTCCTAGATTGGAATCTCCATTATACTTTATTCTTTTTAGTCCGTAAGACCATGACCGGAAAATAAGTAGGCTCACTTGATCATCGCAAAAGTTCGGGAAAGTACTCGTAAAACTAAGGCTGCGAAAGTGGTAATCAATAATAAGGGCCTAAGGCCAAAAGCAAGGAAATGATTTTTACAAGAAATAGCTACCTTGATTACTCTCCATAAACCACCAGTGGGCAAGCTAGAATTAAGTTCATCGTGAGTTCTAACTATTTTTTACACCCTCATTTACATTCTATGAATAAGGGTGGAATATGCGACGACTCCCTAGCTTAAGTCTGTCACTCCAACAAGGTCATAAGGTTAATTGAGTAGTGGAAGTAACAATGATTGCGCAACTCAGTAAAAATGATTGTGTAGAAGAGAAAAGCCAAACAATGTGTTAGAATGTATAAAGTTTTGATGATAACAAATCCAAGTGTTGTTGTTGTTGCTCCAAACAGGCTTTCCAAACAGGACCTTACTGTTGTTCTCAATGTATTAAAACTGCTTGACTAATGGTTTATCAAGAACAGGTACTCAAGTCAGCAATGTAAGAACACCTGTGAGGAATAGGTTCTGTGAGGTGTTTTGAAGCATATCCTGAGAAGTGTTTGAAACATAAGATATGTGCAGCTGTGACAAACAGGTTCCGTGCGGTGTTTGAAGCATATTCTGTGAAGTGTTTGCAACAAAGTCGTTCTACAAGATGACTAGTGGTTACAACAAGATGTCTTGATTTGATTTGGTTTTATATTTTTAGACTCTTGTTAATATACCAATTAGAAAGTTTTAATTTACCACTCACTGGAAACGGTTTTGCTTTTCGGAAAATATTTCGGATCACCCTTCAGAACAACCCTGGAAACAGGGCGATCAGGGTGTTTCCAGAATAAGCTGCGAAAAACTGCTTTGCACGATTTTTATCTTTTGGATTTTGAGCAGCTTCTTCAAAGATTTGCAAGAAAGATTTTTCTATGGAGTATCTTATTCTTTACCCTAAAAAACGGTTATCAAAAATCTTAAGGGATTTGCAAAATCTTTTTGAATAAAAAGAATATCCAATTTTTGGCAAGTGGATAAGGTAGTTGAGAAAAACATGGGCTAGCTGCTAAAGAACACCGCCTTATGCACGCGGTTCAGGAAGTGTTTTTCAGCTCATGTCACCTTACCCCTTATAGCTAAAGGATTCTATTTTCTCTAGGATTTTAGTTTCCAAAATTTTCAGAAATAGTTTTTCCATCCCTTGTGGGTAAAGGATTCTATATTCTTCAGATTTTTTAGTTTCCAAAAATTTGATGAATTATTTTCCAAGCACTATAAAAGGCGGCTTCTTACAATCTTGGAGACATCAGTTTTCAAAGAGAAAAAATCTGAGTTCATGAGCTAAAACGTTTGAAAAGAAAACCGAGCCTTGTGAGTGAATTAATTGAGCTTTCAAAGTTGGCATACTAGGACTTCATTGTACCCTATATTAGCTTAGTTGAGAAGCATTGTAATAGGGTGTTTTTTCTTTACATTCTTCTTTCACAAGAGTGAGTAGAGTGTGTGTCCAAATCAAGGGGATTTTGGACGTGGGGTAACTTGTCTTAGGGAAGACAAGTTACGTGTGTTACAAGTTGTAACAAGGTGTGTTACTATTGTAACGTGTTTAGCCCGTTTAGTGAAGTGTGCAAATCCTACAGGAGGTAGGTCGTGGTTTTTAACCTCAGTTGGGCTAGAGGTGTTTTCCACGTAAAAATCCTGTGTCCATTATTTCCGCATTCAATTTTGTTGGATTTTCGCTTCTGCTTATCTCAGAAACAACCTGTGCGAACAGGGTCTAAGACTGTTTGTCAGCAACTTGCGAAAATCGGACACCACAATTCACCCCCCTCTTGTGGTTGTGTACTCTCTAATTCAACAAGTGGTATCAGAGCAGGTTCTCCTTTGAAAAGCTAACACCTTTGAGAGATCCTTGAAGATGAGTACTCCACAAGGCATGCTTGAAGGTCAATCCATAACTCGTCCACCATACTTTAATGGCCAACACTATAGTTGGTGGAAGAATAGGATGGAAAACTACATCCAAGCCGAGGACTATGAGTTGTGGATGCTCATCAAGCATGGACCACTCATCCCTAAGAAAACAACTGAAGATGGAAAGTCAATCCCCAAGGAGCCTAAGGAGTTCAATGCTGAAGATTACAAGATGATGGAGAAGAATGCCAAGGCCAAGAAACTCCTATATTTTGGCCTAGGTCCTGATGAATATACTCGCATATCTGAATGTGAGTCGGCCAAAGAAATCTGGGATGCTTTGCAAGTAGCTCACGAAGGGACCAATCAAGTAAAGCAATCCCGGATTGAATTGCTTATGAGAAAGTATGAGCTGTTCGAGATGGGTGATCGGGAAAGTGTGATGGACATGTACACTCGCTTCACTCACATAACGAATGAGTTGAAATCCTTGGGAAAATCCTTCACCATCGAAGAATTGGTAAGGAAGATCCTAAGAATTTTACCTCATTCTTGGGAAGCGAAAGTAACGGCCATCCAAGAAGCTAAGGACATGAACAAGATCACCCTAGATGAGCTGATTGGCAACCTCTAAACATATGAACTTAGGAAATATTCTCAACAGAAAGATGAGACAAAGAGAGAACGAGGTCTTGCACTAAAGGCCTTAGAAGATGATTCTGATTCTGAGGAGGAGGAGATTGCCATGATGACTCAAAAATTTAAGAAGTTCTTCAAGAAAGTCAAAGAAAACATCAAAAGGAAGGACTTCGGCAAAGCCAGGAACACCCCTCGAGAACAGTTCACTGGGTGTTTCAAGTGTGGTAAGCTGGACCACATTGTGAGAAACTGCCCACTGCACAAGGAAGAACAAGAACCCGAACACCCCAGAAAACAGGGGAGGAAACAGGGTGTAAGCAGCTCAGCGAAAAGATTCTCAAAAGCTATGCTCGCAGCCTGGGGAGATTCAAGTGAGGATGAGGAAGGGTCTGAAGCTGGGGAAGCTGATGTAGCACTCATGGCAAGGAGTGACACTGATTCAGATGATGGGTCAACGGATAGTCTGACTCAACTCAAGAACAAGGTACGTGGTCTAAATAAATCAACTCTTGAGAAATTAGTGTACAATATAATGGATATATGTGCTGAATTAAAAGGGGATGTTCGAGATTTAGAACTTGAAAATGAAACCCTTAAATTAGAAAAGCTTGAAGTTGACAAAGAGACTCTTGCCTTGCATGAAAACATCAATGTGCTTAAAGAAACTCTACTCATGAAAGAAGAGACTTGTTCCACTAAACTGACTGAGCTAGAAAAAGAATCTCTTGACTTAAAAGGTAAGGTCGAGTCTTTGCTGGAAGAAAACAGAAACTTGCTTGGAAAAATAAAACACTTAGAATCGGACCTTGCCACAAACAAGCTCTGGAACAGGTCCTCAAGGGCGTTGGAATGGTTAAACACTCATCATAGTCAAAATAGAAGAGGACTAGGTTTTGTGCCTAAGATGACCTACCCAGTGAATAACAAATATGTGGGATTACCTGAAAATATTGTTTGTTTTCATTGTGGTAAAACGGGGCATTATCGATATGCTTGTCCTATAAGAAAGTATGCCATTAAAAAGAACTCAGTGCATGTAAAACAAATGTGGGTTAGGAAAGATGAGATTTACACGTCTAAAGGAATGGGACCCAAGTGGATCTGGGTTCCCAAAACTAACCCTTGATTTGTTTTGCAGGCTGAAGTGAGAGAGAACAACCCAGCAAACAACCCAGCAAACAGTACAGGAAACAGTCTAGGGAACAGGCAGCTGTGGTATGTTGACAGTGGGTGTTCGAGGCATATGACTGGTGAAAAATCCAATTTTCTCTCACTTACAGCATCAGAAGGAGGGAGTGTAGCATTTGGAAACGGCAAATCTGGGACAATTGTCGGTATAGGTAAGATAGGTGAGTCACTCTCCCATTCAATTGACAATGTTTATTTTGTGGATGGTTTAAAACACAACTTGCTAAGTGTGTCCCAACTGTGTGACAAAGACAACCTAGTAGTGTTCTCTCCAACACGTTGCTTGGTTGTAAACATGAACACAGGAGATGTTGTGTTGAGGGGGAAGCGATACAAAAATGTTTATAAAGTGTGTATTTCTACTCTTCCCCAAAATAATTTGACTTGTTTGAGTGCCTTAAAAGATGATATTATGCTTTGGCACAAAAGACTAGGTCATGCTAGCTACTCTCTTTTGAACAAACTTATAACCAAAGATTTAGTAGTTGGCTTACCTTCTATCAATTCAATGATGACAAGGTATGTGATGCATGTGCCAAAGGCAAACAAGTCAAAAATTCATTTAAGTCTAAAAGGTGTATAAGCACTACTCGACCCCTTGAATTAATACATATGGATTTGTGTGGTCCAATGAGGATCATGAGCCGAGGTGGCAAGAGGTATGTGCTTGTGATAGTGGATGACTACTCTCGTTTCACTTGGACTTTGTTTTTTGCTTCTAAAGATGAAACTTTTGAAAAATTTCTTGCTTTCATTAAAAAGACTGAAAAGAGGGTAGGACACTCTTTGGTTTGCATAAGGTCTGACCATGGTACAGAATTTAAAAATTCGAGCTTTATTGACTATTGTAATGAGCATGGTATTGATCACAATTTTTCAGCTCCAAGAACACCCCAACAGAATAGGGTGGTAGAGCGCAAAAATCGTACTCTAGAGGACATGACTAGAACAATGCTTGTTGCTAGTGGTCTTCCTAGAAATTTTTGGGCTGAAGCTTTAAACACATCATGTTACATTATAAATAGATGCATGATTAGACCTGTTCTTAACAAAACTCCTTATGAGATCCTCAAAGGAAGAAAACCAAATATTTTGCATTTGAGAGTTTTTGGGTGTAAATGTTTTGTGCATAATAATGGAAAGGATGCCTTAGGGAAATTTGATCCAAGGAGTGACGAGGCAATATTCCTCGGTTACTCCTCACATAGTAAGGCATACAAAGTGTTTAATAAGAGAACCTTGTGTGTTGAAGAAAGTGTGCATGTGCTTTTTGATGAAACTAACTCTCTAAGTGAGAATGATGCACAGGAGGAAGACCTCGAACTAGGTCTTGTTAAAAAAGACATGCTGCTTCAAGATGAACCAGGTAAGGATCAACCTGAGAGATCAAGGCCTAAAGCTGTTCTTCAGGAAGGTAGGCAGGGTGTGAACCAAACAGGGGGAAACAGGGTGGAACCCTGTTCGGGACAACATCAGCCGAACCCTTCTGAGATAATTTCAGGAACAGGCTCCCAAACAGGCTTGGGAACAGGACCTGAACTTGTTTCGCCAAGTATTCCAGCTAGGATGGAGAGCATATCTGTGAACCCACTTTCACCACGATCATGGAAATACCAAAGTTCACATCCTCTTGATCAAATTTTGTCTGATATTAATGCAGGAGTTCAAACTAGATCTAGGCTTAAAAATTTCTGTGCTTTCTATGCTTTTCTCTCAAAAATTGAGCCTAAGAATATTAATGAAGCTCTTACAGATTCAGATTGGGTCACAGCCATGCAAGAAGAACTCCATCAGTTCGAAAGAAACAAGGTATGGCACCTTGTGCCACGGCCAGAGGATAGAACAATCATTGGAACCAAGTGGGTGTTCCGTAACAAGCTAGATGAGTGCGGAACAGTCACTAGGAACAAGGCCCGGCTGGTGGTTCAAGGCTACAACCAAGAAGAGGGAATTGATTATGAAGAGACTTTTGCACCTGTTGCAAGGATGGAAGCCATTCGAATCTTGATAGCTTTTGCAGCCCACATGGAGATCAAGTTATATCAAATGGATGTTAAAAGTGCGTTTCTAAATGGGTACCTTAAAGAGGAAGTGTATGTCAAACAACCCCCCGGTTTTGAAAGTGATGAATTTCCTAACCATGTTTTCAAACTTGACAAGGCACTTTATGGATTAAAACAAGCTCCTAGAGCTTGGTATGAGCGATTGTCAAGCTTTTTATTGGAAAATAATTTTACAAGAGACAAGGTAGACAATACCTTATTTCTAAAATCTAAGGGGGAACATTTGTTGATTGTCCAAGTATATGTCGATGACATCATATTTGGTGCAACTCATCATAAATTGTGCAATGAATTTTCAAAAATGATGAGGAGTGAGTTTGAAATGAGCATGATGGGTGAGCTTAATTTCTTTTTAGGCTTGCAAATCAAGCAAACTTCAAACGGCACCATGATCCATCAACAAAAGTATATTAAGGAATTACTTAAGCATTTTAGGATGGAGTCAGCTAAGCCCATTGATACTCCCATCTCTCCTTTAACTAGGTTGGTAATGGATGATGGTAGTCCCTCAGTTGAGGAGAAATCCTATAGGGGCATGATAGGGTCACTCTTATATCTAACTGCTAGTAGACCTGACATTGTTTTTAGTGTTGGTCTATGTGCACGTTTTCAGTCAAACCCTAAAGAAACTCATCTAAAGGCTGTTAAAAGGATTTTTAGGTACTTAAGACATACACCTGATCTAGCCTTATGGTATCCTAAAGGTTGCAACTTTGATCTTGTTGGGTATGCTGATGCTGATTACGCAGGTTTCTTGGTTGATAGGAAAAGCACCTCAGGTATGGCTCACTTTCTTGGACCTTGTTTGGTATCTTGGGCAACCAAGAAACAACTCTCTGTTGCCTTGTCCACAGCAGAAGCTGAGTATGTGGCAGCTGCATCTTGTTGTGCTCAGTTATTATGGATAAGACAACAACTCAAGGACTTTTGTGTTGACATAGGATGCATTCCTATTTATTGTGACAATACAAGTGCAATTAACATTGCCAAAAATCCATGTCAACACAAAAGAACAAAACATATTGACATTCGTCATCATTTCTTGAGAGACAATGTTGAAAAGGAGTGATCTCAATGAATTTTTGTGCCACTGAAAATCAAATTGCTGATATATTCACAAAGGCATTGAGTAGAGAACAATTTGAAAGGAATAGACTCGAACTAGGCTTAATTAGAACAACCTGACCAACCTGTTCTCTCTCCCTGTTTGCAAAATTTAAAAGTGACGGGTACAACATGTTAAATTTTTGTTTGCAATCAACTTGTGTGCTATGTTTAGCATATGTGAGGTTTGCAACTTGCTGACACTCGTTGAGGTCTAATGAGATTGCCCTTATTGTCCAATGTTACCGAGCAAGTAACCTCAAGAACAGGCATTAGAAACAGGTACGCCTCTTGTTTGTCAAATGTGTGCAACAAATTGAAAACTGCTAATCTCTTCCCGAGGCATGCGCAATAAATGCTAAAGTCCGTTGCAAAAACGGGCAAAATCTTTTAAAGATTTCGTACGTCTCTCTCTCCCTTTAAAGCTCTTGCTCAATCTCTCACCTCCACCGAAACTCTCTTGCTTTGAAACTCTGTTCAAGAAACCCTAATCTCTCTCCGTCCTCTGAAAAATGGCATTCCCCATTAGCTTTGAGAGCTCCTCGACCTTGATCCAGGGCAACCAGACACAGGGCACAGCCTTGCAAATAGCCACAGCCCTGTTTGCACCTACACAATTTCTGACGGCCCTCATGGAAGGTAAAAATACTGAACCTCCTCGACCCATTGCCTATAAACCTTTTGGGTTTTTGAAAAGTATCGACCTTAGAACAGTGAATTTGAAATTGGAAGACATCCCGTACAAATTTGGGTGGGAATTGATTTTGTTTGGTGAAACGGGCGCATGTCAACCCCAAGAACTTGTTGGGGCATCTGAAAGAGAAATTGGGGGCTTTAGATGAACTTTTTCTGTTGGACCATGGGTTAGATGACATCAACTCGTTTGGGCTGTTTCCTGAGCAGGAAACAGGGTCAGAAACAGGGCCTGAAGTTTTTAAGGATGACCTAGGGGAGGATTTGTCAAAAAAAAAAAACAAAGGGGGAAGTAGTGGTCAAATGGAGGAGTCCCCTGTTAAGCCTGCACAAGCCACACCGGTAACACAAACCGGTGAGAAACGCAAAAGGTACAAAATTGTGGCTAGGCGTGCTAGAGTACCAAGAACACGACCACCATCAAGGCCTAAAAGCGGCCAGACTGAAGCGCCCTCAAAAAGTGAACCCCCTGTCAAACCAAAACCACAAATCCCCTCTTCGGCCAAACCCACAAATAGACCCACAAGAAAATCAGCCCGAATAGCTTTTCACTCCACTCCTCGTCCTGCCAAACAGTCAGCCCCTGTTGTTGAGGAGATTGATTCCTCCTCTGAGCCTTCATCAGATAGCGACACTGAGAACACTGCCTTCAAACAGGGCACGCCCGTGTTCTCAGAGTCCTCAGAGGATAAGCCTCTTCCTATACCAAAACCATCACCCCTCAAAACTCCCAAGAGAAAAGCCTCCCTCAAACATGCCTCCACCCAAGACCCTCCTACTAAGCCCCAACCTAAACGAGCCAAGAAATCTAACCCGTCTGCAATCTCAGCCAAACTGACTCAACTGCTTCAGAGACGGGTTGTCAGGGGCAAAATTATAAAGGTCAAATATTTTGAGAAACAGGGACTGGGGATGTTTCTGCACAAGCTGCATGCACAGGGGTGGTATGAGTTGTTTACAAACACCCAGCTGAGGTGTTCTGTACATGAGTTGGCAGAGTTCTATGCCAACTGCACTATCACCGAAGGAGTGGTGACAAGTATTGTTAATAGGAAGCAGCTTCGCTTTGATGTGAAGATATTAGGGGACATTCTGGGGATTCCCTCCATAGGCTTTGATATATATGTGAGGGAAGACAAGACTATTCTAGGGACAGCCAGGCTACTGGAACTCGCCCAGAAATTTAGCCAACAACCAAGCCTGCAAACGCCCAAGTCTGTGAAGAAAGGGGACATGACATCGCTCCATCAATTGCTATTTTGGTTTATCATCAAGAATGTCATCCCCAGAGGCCAGGGTCGCAATCTTGCTGATGCCATGGATCAGTGTTTGATGGATCTGATGGACACGGAAGTGCAAATTAACCTTCCTGCCATCATGATTCGACATATTGCAAGAATTGCAAACACCTCTAGGGAACATGATCTGGGATACGGCTTCTTTCTGACTAGTGTGTTTGAGCACTTTGGGGTGACACTACAGAAGAAGGTGGGCGCTCAGTTCATTGATGAGATCGGGAGTAACACCCTTATGGGGTGTGGGTATGCTTTGATTGAAGGGTCTGCCTCAGAACAGGGGACCAGAACACCCCATCCTCCTGTTCCTGGCAGTTCCTCAACCAAGCTTGAGGCTGCTTTGGAAGAAAACTCTCGCCTCAGTACTGAGCTTAACGCTGTAAAGGCTGCCCTGGACGAGGAAAAAGCTCTAAATGCAAAATGCCATGCAGATCTCCTCGCCCTTCTCTCTTCACTTTCAGCAAAATTCTCTCCTTCTGCTCCTTGAACACCCCTCATGAGCTGTTCCCATTTGTTGTTCTCATAGCCTGTTCTCACTTCTCTTGGTGAATCAGTTTGTACTCTGTTGCACTCTTTTGATGAATGACAGGATATCTTGTTTTTTGATTGGCTTTGTCTTGCTTGCTTTTTGTTGTGAATTACTTGTGTGTGACTAGGATGGCCAATCTCATTACCGTACCAAAAACACTTGAGTGTATCGCCTGTTGACTTTCCTCCATTACCCAAGTGGTGGTGCTAGCAAACACCCTCTGCTTGACTGTTCGCCCCTACTTTTTAATGATGCCAAAAGGGGGAAGATAGGTTGACCAATATTGTTTTAGTTCTGCCATGGACGAGTTAATTTTCTTACAATCTTTTCGATACTAACTGCTTCATGTGAATTTGAAAAATTGGTACAAATCACTTAAATTGCCCTTGAAAGTCAATATGGTCACTTGGTTTGTCATCATCAAAAAGGGGGAATTTGTTAGAATGTATAAAGTTTTGATGATAACAAATCCAAGTGTTGTTGTTGTTGCTCCAAACAGGCTTTCCAAACAGGACCTTACTGCTGTTCTCAATGTATTAAAACTGCTTGACTAATGGTTTATCAAGAACAGGTACTCAAGTCAGCAATGTAAGAACACCTGTGAGGAACAGGTTCTGTGAGGTGTTTTGAAGCATATCCTGAGAAGTGTTTGAAACATAAGATATGTGCAGCTGTGACAAACAGGTTCCGTGCGGTGTTTGAAGCATATTCTGTGAAGTGTTTGCAGCAAAGTCGTTCTACAAGATGACTAGTGGTTACAACAAGATGTCTTGATTTGATTTGGTTTTATATTTTTAGACTCTTGTTAATATGCCAATTAGAAAGTTTTAATTTACCACTCACTGGAAACGGTTTTGCTTTTCGGAAAATATTTCGGATCACCCTTCAGAACAACCCTGGAAACAGGGCGATCAGGGTGTTTCCAGAATAAGCTGCGAAAAACTGCTTTGCACGATTTTTATCTTTTGGATTTTGAGCAGCTTCTTCAAAGATTTGCAAGAAAGATTTTTCTATGGAGTATCTTATTCTTTACCCTAAAAAACGGTTATCAAAAATCTTAAGGGATTTGCAAAATCTTTTTGAATAAAAAGAATATCCAATTTTTGGCAAGTGGATAAGGTAGTTGAGAAAAACATGGGCTAGCTGCTAAAGAACACCGCCTTATGCACGCGGTTCAGGAAGTGTTTTTCAGCTCATGTCACCTTACCCCTTATAGCTAAAGGATTCTATTTTCTCTAGGATTTTAGTTTCCAAAAATTTCAGAAATAGTTTTTCCATCCCTTGTGGGTAAAGGATTCTATATTCTTCAGATTTTTTAGTTTTCAAAAATTTGATGAATTGTTTTCTAAGCACTATAAAAGGCGGCTTCTTACAATCTTGGATGCATCGGTTTTCAGAAAGAAAAAATCTGAGTTCATGAGCTAAAACGTTTGAAAAGAAAACCGAGCCTTGTGAATGAATTAATTGAGCTTTCAAAGTTGGCATACTAGGACTTCATTGTACCCTATATTAGCTTAATTGAGAAGCATTGTAATAGGGTGTTTTTTCTTTACATTCTTCTTTCACAAGAGTGAGTAGAGTGTGTGTCCAAATCAAGGGGATTTTGGACGTAAGGTAACTCGTCTTGGGGAAGACAAGTTACGTGTGTTACTATTGTAACGTGTTTAGCCCGTTTAGTGAAGTGTGCAAATCCTACAGGAGGTAGGTCGTGGTTTTTAACGTCAGTTGGGCTAGAGGTGTTTTCCACGTAAAAATCCTGTGTCCATTATTTCCGCATTCAATTTTGTTGGATTTTCGCTTCTGCTTATCTCAGAAACAACCTGTGCGAATAGGGTCTAAGACTGTTTGTCAGCAACTTGCGAAAATCGGACACCACAATTCACCCCCCCTCTTGTGGTTGTGTACTCTCTAATTCAACACAATGCGAGCTTGTTGGTCAGCTAACTACTCAGCCCAACACTCATCATCATTTATCACAACAAAAAATTTGCTATAAAAGAAGCAATTTCTGCAGGGAATTTTATTCATGATAGGACAAAAAGCTGTCAAAGTTGGTTGCATTGCAAGTAAAAGTCCTCTCTATAAACTAGGATGCCTATAAAAGCCAACACTGTTAGTATAGAAAGTCAAAAGGAGTTATGGTTATTTCATCAAATGAAAAATGAAAAGTGTTAGGAGTGCCTCAAAATCTTTAAACTATTGCTTGACTAGTGCAATGATCAGTCAAATATATTACTTCTTTTAGGACTAAATGGAAGGCATCAAAACCAGCATCGGCTAGTACGAATCACATTTTGGCTTCCCCTTGTTTAAGATCTCTTATAAATTTCCTAGTGGCACTCACACCCCTAACAAGTTCTTCCTGAAAAGGAAGGAAAGCAAATAACATCAAACTATGCCCACAGTACAAAAACAACATTTTAAAGCATAAAGATGAACCTGCATTGCTATTGAAGCAACTTGAAAGGATGCATGACATCCGATGTCTACTAGAAGGTCCCTTCCATCCCAAGCCTTGATAGGTCTCTATTTCCCCTCAATGAAGGAGTTGAGGAGATGAAGCTATTAGCTGCTTAAGTAAGAGAAGCATTGAGTATGGGAAACACTTCCCAAGGAATGAAATACATAAGCAAAGGAGAAGAAGCCTAAACATGTAGATGCATAAAATAACAACAAAAGAACAAGAGGAAAAAAGTAAAGAAAGATGCCAATAGGGCATCAGGCTAGGCTCCCTATGCACAAAGGCAAGGAGCAAAATCCTAGCTAGTTTATCCAAGATACAGGCAAACAAAAGGAATAAGAGAGAAAGATACCATGGGGATCTAATTAAGATCCATGAGCAAAAAATCATAGAGCAAAAACGCAAGCTTGTCCATTCATGATCCATGCAAACAAAAGGAAAAAGTAAGAGCATTAATCCAAGTGGACCCGACGAGGACCCTAAGTCCATGGTCATCATAAGCATCATTAACTTTAGCAAGAAAAAAAAAAAATAAAAAGGCAAATGCATCACAATAAGGGAGGACTTGGCTAGGATTATTCTAGTGGACGGACATTCAGATGCACCAACATCATCATCAACTTTAGCAAGCAAAAATAACAAAAACATGTCCATTGTGCATGCATAGGGGTCACATTGTGCATGAAAGGCCACATTTGCATTAGCTTTGATAATAATAAAGGGCATAATGTAAGAAAGCAAAGGGAAGAAGCCAAAGAATGCGAGCCCGGCCCAGTTCCTCGGGCCATGAAAGGCTTTGAGAAGTACTAAGGAACAAAGCAACAATGCTTATGTCAGCAGAGAACACTAGCACCTAAACAAAAGGAAAGCAACTCACATGCAAAGGGACTCAAGATTTTTATCAGTTCGGGAAAAGGAGATCAGGCATAATCTAAATCCGCTAAACTGATAAAAGGTGAAATCTAAATACACTACATCAGTAGAAGTGCTAGGCTAAGAAAAAGTCAAATTCAAGATCTGCTAGATTAGCAGAAGGTCCGCTAGACTAGTAAAGTATCCGCTAGACCAGGGAAAGTTCTGCTATACCGACGAAAGGTCAAATTTAAGATCTGTTAGACCGGCGAATGGTTGGCAAGACTGGCAAAAGGTCAATGATTAGGAACCATTAGACTGGTGAAGAGTTCTTCAGACTGACGAAAGACCAAAATAGAGCAACAAAATAGGTGAGCATAGGAGCTAGCTTTTGACCTTCACCTTGTGTAGACTTGGTCAAAATGAGGGCTAACTGTAGATGCATAAGAATGAGGTCTTGATTTTTAAAAAACCCTGATGGTGAGATTTATGCCACAATATGTGTATTTGGGGGTCTGACATAGTAGTCCTTAATTTAAGTCAGAAAGAGAAAGAAAAAAAAGTGGAGAGAGGATAGGTCGGCCTAATAGCCTTAACCGATCGGGAATGTAGCCAACAACCCGACCATGAGCTTTAGTCCCCTACTCGGTGTCTAGAACACGTTTTAGCATATAGTATTTTATTCATATTGGTTTATCCATTTGGATGAAGCCAATTAGGAGTGAAGGTAGGTCTCCTTTTTCTAATCAGCCGGTCACCCCTAAGCACTATAAAAAGGGAGCTACCCGTAGGGGCTAGACATATAGAAAACTATATGAAAATAAATCGAACAATTAGAGAGAATGAGACTGGAAATATTAAGAGAAACACATCATATGCTGAAAATATTGAGAGGCATTAAAGGTGAGAAATTGATCGATTACGAAAGAGGCGCCAATTTGTTAGGTTACCAAATAGTTTAGGTGGGTCATCCCGAGTGAACAATTTCAACCATCCTTCCTTCTTTCTCTCTCTTTTTTCTTTTATTTGAGTGCTAAATTTAGTGTCGGGCTTAAGTAAAGAGGTAATCATTAATTAGCTTAGATCCTGCCTATTATAATTATTTAATTACGTCTTTAAATTCCTTTGGACTAAGACTTTTTTAAATTTTATTATTTGAATTGGTTGATCATAATATGTTGTGTGCTGGTTGTTCTGAGTGTAATAAGATTTCAATTTCCTCGCATCAATTAGCAGAGACTATCATTGATGATGGTCGGTGACATGATACACTCTATGATGTCATCGTATCATCGCCCCCGAATTTGAACTTTTGATTTGAGCTTACAGAGGCAATTAGATCTCCCCATCAGGGATTATTTGGGGCTTTTTAAAAACTTGGTTAGAACAAACCAATTCCTTTCATTTTATGGTTTGTTTTAGGGAGTAGATTCAATTTTGTAAGTTTTTCTAACTGTCGACTCTAATAATTAAATTTTACTTTTTTTTGTTTCTCATTAGTTTTTTTTCCAGATTAGGACAAAATAGACTCAGAAAACTGATATGTTAGGATCCTTAAAGTAATATCTACACCAGAAACTGGGCTTAGCTTTGATGTAGGAACCCGATCGAGTACCTGGATTAGGTTTGTTGCGCAGTCTCTTAGGCTGACTTGTATTACTGCTTGGATCTGGACCTGAGAATAGGGTTAGGTTCTAGCCCAGGAACCTGGCCGGGTTCCTAGAATAGGACTGAGATCCAGCTCTTTAGGCCTGACAACCTCTCTCTTTTGCAGGCCTGACTTGTGTTCTATTAAAAAAATCAAATCCAAATTGGACACCTAGTAAGTAGGTTGAACCATTCATAGGGGACGAAACCCAGGGTTTCAGGTTGTGGTCTTTATAGGTCTCTGGACCTAGTTTTTCAGTCTTTTTTCAAGGCTGAGCAATGTATATTTGAATTTTGACAATCTTGCTTCTTCACTAGCTTACTTTATTAATAGTTAGAGTTTCCTAAAACAATTTAATAAGTTAAAACTGTACTTAAAGAGCTTTTCAAGCATGTGTATTTGGAAGCTCAAAGAGCTACTCAAACTTGAACAAAGTTTCTTGAAATAAACTATGTAGCCTCGACAATCATATAAATTTTATGGAAATCATAACTAAAAACTGCCTTTAACCTAGATATCTCAACAAACCCTCAAAATATACCCAAAGGGGTTTACATACATAGTTTCCATGCAACATTTGGACTTGATTTGATCCTTGTAAACTAAGCTTGAAAATTAAAAATTGAAAATTTCTAGCATCATTTTTCGATAAGTTTTATTGATGTGATTTACATGAAATAAGTGAACTATGACTTGAAATGACTATATTACTTGAAATTAACCACAACAAGGAGTAAAAAGTAAAGGCTTAACTTGGGTCCATCCTACCCCGTTAAAGAGCATGATGCATATGCATGAAACTCCCCTTGTTTTAAACAAGTTTGTCTTTAAATCCCTGGGCATGGACTCTAAGGCACCATGGATCCCACCTTTCTTGAATATCTATGATTTTTGGTAACTTTCTAACACTAATTTAAAGTTAAGACCATGCCTATAAACCCTAATATTCATATGCTAATTGAAAACGCAAATGTACGCATTAATATTCAAATGATAATTAAGCTCCTTATCATCCACAACTGTAAATTATACAGGTTTTCTTTCTAGTGGCGGGATATGGAATCAAATGAACTTTGTGCCACCAAGGGTCGTCGCTTCATGTTTGGTTTGAAAAGGCTCTCTTTGTGGAGCTTCACATTTTGTGACATTCGAAGTTAAGGGTCTAGAAGATCTAGAATGAGAGATTGATAATGGAAGTTCAAGAAGTAGGCGTTAGGTTTCCAATGAGGTATAACATTGGGATCATATATTCATAGTCTTTTAAAATGTATTCACTAAGCACTCATATGAGACTAACCATGCCAGGCATCATCCCTGAATTATCTCCTTGAAAAAGCAAACAGAGCTTGTTTGGTAATGTTTACCTCAATCACCACATCAAGTCAATGGAGAGTATAAGAGTATGGTTGAGAAATGATGGGTAGAACAACTTCCAATTCCAATTTTGTAGGAATAACACTTCTTTGATGTTTGGCTCTTCGTCCTTTAAGATCTCCTTAAATACACCTCTTTCCAAGTCTAGGATAGTGAATATAGTTGTAACGCCTCCAATCCTTATGCCTAACTATTCTCATTTGATAATTTATTTGTCTATGATCACAGTGCAAGTCCTTGGATTGGAGGCATTAGTGTCATTTCATGATGGAACAATGCTACCTGAACTACCCGCGACACTATATTACCCACACAGTCACTAAATTCACCTACATTGGAATTAAAACATACATTTGTCAACTTGTCTGATTCATAATATACTTGACAAACTTAGCATAGACCTGCTAAACACTTTGGTAAATGTATTGTCCAAAAGTTTATACAATCAGCAACTTTCCAGGAATGCTAGCCTACAAATCACTGTCAGCACCTGGCTAGCTAATCTTCAGCAAAATGCTACAAATCCAGTTATTTCTTGCTGCCTTCTGGCTTACCAAGAGGAGGCTTGTTCACTAATCCCTTATCTAAAACAAAAACATGAAAACATTTAAATAATGAGCCTAATCTCAGCACGTACATCCCCGTGCTGTAAATTAAGTTTTGTATTTAGTTTAGTTGGACGGTCGTATTTCAAAACATTTTGTTTGAAAACACGAGACAGAGAAAGTGTAAGTAAAGCTAATTTGCTACTTTTATCTAAAAGTGGACCCTATTGAAGTCTGAAGCAGCCTTGAGATGGGTACACACCTCCCAGGCCGATTGGGAAGCCTGAGTTACCGCCGCACAGGTGAATTGAAGGGTGTAAGCCCTGATGATTGATGACTAGTGGAGCCACTTGTTTAGGTGATAAAACATTATATCAAATGATTCATTACATGAACGTTACATAAATTTTATACAATTTGGGAAATATATAAGTTTTCGAAGAGCACATGCAACGTACATCCCTGGTTCTTAAAATCCCTCTCCTGTTAAAATGAAAGGTGTTTGTTTCAGCTTGAAGCGACAGAGGTGGCCTTCCTTCTCGTTATTATTTACACTAAACATGAAATTACATATTTGTCAAGTATATTATGAACCAGATAAATTTTCCTAGGAACTTACTGATTGTATAAACTTTTGGACAATACGTTTACCAAAGTGTTTAGCAATTCTATGCTAAGTTTGTCAAGTACATTGTGTATCAGACCAACTTTCAAATGTATGTTTCAATTCCAACATTTAGTGAACTTAGTGATTAATTTCAATGTTTAGTGAACTTAGTGACTGTGCGGGTAATATAGGGTCATGGGTAGTTTAGGTAGCATTATTCCATCACAGAACGATAGTAATACCTCCGATCCAAGGACTTCTGCTGTGATCATAGATAAATAAGTTATCAAATTATAATAATCAGGCAATAAAGATTGGATGTACCACTACTAGCCCTACTAGGTGCTGTCCAGTGGCTTCAATAGAACTTGCGCCAATTGTGGCCAAATAAACCATACTACAACGGAGTGCAGTGTAGGTGCTGAAAAATGCATGTAGTGTGCAAGCCCTGCAAAAAGCTTTTGGAACCAAGCTAAATTTCAGTGGTTCATATCACCTTGAGACTGATGGGCAGGGTGAGCGAGTAAAGAAAATCTTTAAAGATATGTTGAGAGCATGTGCACTTGATTTTCAGGGAGAGTGGGAAGATTATCTACCCTTATTGGAAGTTTCTTACAATAACAGCTATGAATCCACCATTAAAATAGCGTCTTTCAAAGCACTGTATGGGAGATAAAGTGTTCTTGAAAGTATCTCTAGTTACAGGAGTGAGGAGGTTCAACATCAGGGGTAAACTGAGTCCTAGATATATTAGGCCTTATGAAATCATTGAGAAATTCAACCCTGTGGCTTATCGGTTGGATTCACCTACTGAATTTGAGCATGTACATAATGGTTTTCGCATTTCATCGCTCAGAAAGTATATTCCAAATCTGAATCATGCCATTGTGACAGAACCTGCAGAAATTGCTGAAAACTTACTTTATGAGGAGCATCCCATGCAAATACTTGATTATGAAGTTAATCAACCATGTAGTAAAAGCATCCCCCTAGTCAAATCCTATGAGTTAGTCATACCTCATCAAGAGTCCCATAAACTTTTCCATATTTACACATTTCAAGGACAAAACTTATTTTAAGGGAGGAAGGTTATAATAACCCAAAAGTAATATGTGATAATTACCTTAGTTAATCTTAAATTCAGAAAGTTGAGCGCCGCATTTCTATTCAACACGTGAAATATTTACACGATTGCAGGTTGAGACGACACAGTGGTCTCGAAATAAGATTTAACCGTAAGGTCGGTTAAGTAATAAAAACAATGTTTGTAAAACAAACAAACAAACAAAAATAAAAAAGGAAATAATGGTAAATAAATAATTAAATGGAATATCCAGTAAAATCATGGATTGTTTATCAAAATTTTAATAACAAAAACTATTTAAATTGTACTAATAATGAAAGATTTGTCTGAAACAGAAGCGAGGCCACTTTCATCATCACTGAGCCATAATGAATACTTACAAGAAGGGAGAGATTTTATAGGCAGATTCATGCCTATACCTTTCAAATAGTTGCATGTTTTTATAAATACCAAAATCTTGTAATATACTAGTGTTCTATGAATTATTTTCAAGCTTTGTTTTGCCACATAATTAAGTGGATCCACTAGTTATCCATTATCAGGGCTTAGGCCCTTTAGTTCACCTGGTTGGCCTCAAGTTAGACTTCCTGATCCGCTTGGTAGGTGTACAATTATTCAATGATCGCATTGTACGTATGAGCTCATTAATTTATGTTCCACTTTCAGATAATAACTGGTAATAGTTTTAATATAATTCTCTCTCTCCCTCATTTCAAGCTAAAATGGATTGAAATGCACGCGCTCACTGAACAATGATTTTCTATTTTTACAATATAGGAGTAAACATATTGAGCTTCAGCTCGCTGTTTGAATATTTTTGTGTTTTATGTTTTTTGGTAAATAAATTACTAAGTCCTTACCTGGCAACACTAAAAAGGCGAGGAGATAGTGAATAAAGTCTAGACAAGCTCACAATGACATTTTGTAGAGTCAAGGTTCATTTGGAATATAAACTTTGTGGGCTCCTGTGCTTTCAATTGAGTTTGGGAATGCATAAATATGCTCTAACTGATTTTCATGTAGGATAAAGCATGTTATGTTATTTATTTGGTGAAGTGAGTAAGCCTCATCCCCTATAGGATGGCCTAAGCATCCCAATCTTGACTCTTTCATTATGAAAATTTTTAATGACCAATTAACTATGACTAATATGGAGATTAAGAGTTAGGGTGTTACAATAGTCCTTAGAAAGGTACATTTTATTCATGCACCTTTTGATTTTTCCCCAAGTCTCGATTATGGATCTACCCTCTTTGGCTCTTGTTTGCAGAACGCATGCATAGCAAGAGTAGGCAAATAATTTGAGCTTAAGGATGACCATCTTGAAGCTCTCTTCATTTGAAAACCCTTTTTTCTTAAGATGATCTTCAAGGGAATACACCTACTCCAAGTGGAAAGTTAGATTTAACTATCTTTTAAAATATGCCACGTCCATGGTCAAAGAAAAAAGTTTAGGCTTGAATTTGGGTCGAGAAAAGGAAGTTGGTTGAAAGCTTTTTTTTGGAGCGAAGGGTTCTTTTTGTAGCATGGAAATGTGGTTGGGCTATAGTGAGTGTTTTATGGACTCTACAAAGTGAAGGGAGGTAAGAGAAGTAATGAAGCCTTACTAGCAATATAAGGACCTTTGTACTCTGATACCAACTGATGCAAAGCAAAGCACTTGAATAATCAAGGTTAAGATCAGTGTTCCTGAATGCCAAAAGCGAAGGCTTATGACCCGAATCCTGATCAAATGCTAAAACAAATCTAGACCTTAGATGCTAATATGAAGTAGCTCAAAGGGCTTTGGTACAAACCAATGCACAACAACCAATTGGGTTTTCAAGGTCAAAGTCAATGTCCTTGAAAGACTGAAGTCAAAGTCTATGTTCAAGGTCCTTACTGGAACATGACATAGATCAAGGCTATGAAAACCAACTTTGGTTTATTCAAAGATGGAGGAGCCTGGATTTCGAAGGTTGGATCATGAAAACTAGAGTTTTTTTTGTCTTTTTAATTTGAGAGAAAAAGATTGAACAAGAAGTAAATAAAAGATATATATCTACCATTTAGACTAACTATCCTATAATTAATTCCATAAAGCAAAAACATCAAGAACTAATCTAAAAGATTGACTCTAATTACCACCTAAAACTAGGAACAAGGATAAAGAGATTCTCATTCTTAATTAGTTTGACACCAACAAAATCATTGTTGCAGATCCAACATATCAAGGTGCCCAAAATAGGGTAGTATGATTGAATATAGACCCTTAGGAGCACTTGGATGCTTATTTTACTCAAATCTATCTGCAATAATTTCCCTAAAATGCCATTATGCAAAGATGCATCCCTACTACCCTTGAAGGGGTAGGACAAGCCTGATTTAATTGGCCACCCCCAGTATCTGTCCGATGTTGGAAAGATCTATTCAATTGGAATCATTGGCTAAGTATGTGAAGAGGTTCATCCATGAGACCCTTTTCATAGAAGACCTTAAGTTAAATATGGCCTTAGCTTCATTCACTAATACGGTGAGGCACAATGGCATATGTGAAAAGTTCATCATATAATAGCTAGCCACCCTGCAACAAGTGTTGCATATGGATGAAGGGTATATAAAATTAGAGGTCATTATGAAAGGAACAAAAACTCCCAAGGAGGTAAATAAGAAAGGTGAAAAAATATCAATCAAGCAAAATCAAAGGAAAAGAAAGAAAGGACCTTTAAGATAGAATCTCTCTTTAATAGGTCCAGGAGTTAGATCCTCATAGAGATCAAATATAGCATATACATGGATGAAGCTAACCCTCTCAAGCAAAGGCCCAAAAATAAGAACAAGGATAAGGGGTGTGTATGCCACAAAGACTATGGGGGTGACACAGAGCACTACCAAAATTTGGATAGAGTACTCAATGAACTGGCTTAGAAAGGAAAGCTGAATAAGTATCTCAAAAAAATCATCCTCGAGGAAGGGGAAGCATATGACTCTTCTGATACAAGTCTCAAAGGCATGAGACTAGTAATATTTGGGGGACCACTCCCAGTAGGATTATCAAATAAGGCATCAAAGAGTCATCTAAGAGATCTGGACTAAACAAGCCCAGGAGTAAACTAAGTAATTGTAAACTCTTCTTTTTTAGATGGTTTTTAAAGGTGCTAGACCTATGTCTTAGCGTTGTGATGATCACATGGTTATCAAGTTGACAGCATACAACTATAGGGATTACTAAAGTACTGGTAGATACTAGAAGCTCCATATATGACTTGTTTTACATCTATTTTATCAAGCTTACATATCTCTAGCACCACTTCTCATCATAGGTTTCATAAGGCACACCACATATCCTAAGGGGATGACCAAGCTACCACCAAAGTGACGACCTAGAATGGAAAGACATGCTAATTAAAGATAAACTATATTATCCTTGATGTGCCTTCTGCTTATAACATAATCATGGGGATGTCACTCCTAACTTCTCGAAGAGAGATACTGTCTACCTATAACCTAGACATTTGATATTTCGTAGATAGTGGCTCTATAGCAAGGATTGTGGGCGATTAGAAGAATGCAAGGGAGTCTTACATGGCCACCTTAAAGGCAATAGTCCCACATATTGAGTATGAAATGGGAGAGGCAACATAGACCAATAAGAGACAAGCAATGTAATAACTAGAGGTTAATGTGGTCCTAATATCTGAACTTGATGATGAAGATGATAACAATCCTAAGGTAGCACCAATGGGCCAATTACAAGAGACATGCCTACCTTAGGACTAGTCTAAGTCTGTATAAATTGGAGTAGACATAGAACTAGCTTTCTAAGAAGCACTAATATGTTTGTCGAGGCAATTTGGAGATGATTTACTTATGCATTACAAGAGATACTAGGAATAGATCTTGAGATTATGGTTTATAAGCTAGGCATAAACCCTCAGTCATACCCTGTTAAGCAGAAAAGATGATACTTTGCCCCTGAGAGAAACCAAACAATATCAGTAGAAGTGTAGAAATTAGTGCATACAAATTTATCAAGGAGTCTTACTATCCTCATTGGCTGGCAAATATATTAATGCCAAAGAATCCTAATGGTTCATGGAGAATATACACAGTTTAGACTAATCTTAGTAAGGGCTGTCCTAAAGACTACTTTGTATTTCCAAAGATTGGTTAATTGGTCGATTCAACTAGAAAACGTGACTACTTGACATTCATAGATGCCTACTTTGGTTTTCATCAAATACTCATGTGGGAACAAGATCATGAGCATAGAAGTTTCATTACACACCAAGGGCTATACTAATATAATGCTATGTCATTTGGGCTAAAAACTATCAGTTCCACATATTAGAGGTTGATTAATAAGTTTTTCTAAGGGCATATTGTCAAAAACATAAAGGCATACATTAATGACATGATCGTCAAGTCTAAGACTTCAAATCAACACCTCCTAGATCTAAAGGAGAGTTTTAACGCTTTAAGACAATATAAGATGAACATGAATCCCAAAAGTATGCCTTTGGGGTGTTAAAATGGTAAATTCAGGGGGTTTATGATCAATGAAAGAAGGAGAGAGGCAAATCTTAAAAAAGTAAAAGTAGTTTTAGTCATGCAAAGCATTAAAACAGTGAAAGAGGTTCATAAATTGATGAGTTAACACCCTTGGAAAGATTTGTTTCTAACTTTGAATAAAAGTGCCTCTCATGTTTAAGTGCCTAAGGTCAAATAAAGACTTTAGATGGACTAAAGATGCAGTGGAAGCTTTAAATAGCTTAAGCAATATCTGTCTAGTATACCACAATTATCCAGCCTTAGGCCCCGAGAGGATCTCTTAATGTATCATGTAGCATCTAAAGTGATTGTGAGGGTAGGAGCTCTTAATGTATCCAAGGAAAGAGAGCAAAAAATAGATTCCTTTATACATTGGTAATCATGTCTTGATAAGTCCAGAACTCAACTTTCCAAACATTAAGAAGCTGGTCTTAGCCTTGATTATAGCAGCCAGAAAGTTAAGACCTTATTTGGAGGCACATCCAATCAAGGTCATAGTAGACCCACCACTCAAGAAGATGATCCAGGAGTATGACTGTTCAGGGCAATGGAGTTATCTAGGTTAGACAGAGAGTATATGCTTAGGACAACAATCAAGGCATTAGCCCTATTTGATTTCCTAAGTGAGGTGCTAGCCTAATCCTACAATCTCTAGAAGGGGTAAAATATGAGCGAGCCATAATATTTGCATTCCCAACCACCAACAATGCAGCAAAGTGTGTAACAGCTTTTAGAGAAATATAAGTCTTGGTGGCAAAGAATGTCAAGGACTTAGGTGACTCGCAACTAGTGATCAATCAGATCAAAGGTGAGTTTGAGACTAAAGAAAACCACATGGTTAAGTATCTGGCCAATGTTGAGAAATCCATCAAAGACTTACCTCAATTTGAGATCACTCTCATTGTAAGGTCAATAAACCATAAGGCAAATGCATTAAATAGGCTGACAAGTTTAGCAAAAATTAATCCTACAACATTAGTCTTCTGGGACGTTGTAAGGAATAGAAGTATAAACTCTAAAGAGGCCGATATGACAAATGTGATAACTCATGGATGAAACCTATCCTAGATTATTTAGAGAGTGGAAATCTTCAAGATGACCTAAAATAAACTGAAAAGCTAATAAGAAAGGCAACATGGTTCTGTCTATATCAAGGGGAATTATAGAGAGAATATGCAAACCCATATTAGAGTGGATCACATATAGGGGTTAGGTGCTAGCAGGACAAGTACTAAGAGTAGGATTCTACTAGCCTACTTTTCTTGAAGATGCACTAGTCTATGTCCAAAAGTGTCACAAATGCCAATTTTCCTCCTACAAAATTTATAAACCAATTACTAATCTATCTATAATAATGGAGCCTATACCTAGTGCCAAGCAAAGAATGGACATCTTAAGTCATTTGCCATAGGATCTAAAAAAAAGAAATTCCTATTTGTGGTAGTGGAATACTTTATAAAGTAGGTAGGAGTTGAACAAGCTCCAACTATGACATAAGAAGGCCATAGACTTTTTATCAAAAGATGTGATCACAAGATATAGACTTCCTAGATCTATAACTATGGACTATAGAAGGCAATTCATTAGCAAGAAGATGAAGGACTATTATTGAAGGGAGGGGAATCACTTTCATCAACACTTTAGTGGTAAGATCTCATATAAAAGGGTAAGCAAAAGCTACTAACAAACAAATAATCCACACCATAGGAGAGAAAACTGGGGCAGCCAAGGGAGCTTAGGTTGATAAGTTACCAGACATCCTCTAGTCTTTAAGAATAATTCTCAATGCCTCCATAGCTCACACGATGTTTATGCTTAAATATAGTTTAAAATCTCTAATACCTGTAGAAGTTGGTGCGACCAATCTGAGGGTGTAAGGGCATGAGCCAACACAAAATGAAAGGGCATAGGCTGAAGCCTTAGGTCTATTGTTAGAAAAAAGGGAAGAAGCTGTTATGAGAACATAACTATACATGAGAATGATTACTATGATGTATAATAGAAGGGTATGTCATTGACCCTAAAACTTGGTGACCTAGTGCTCAAAAACAAAGCACCTAGGAAAATTGGGACCAAACTGGGAAGGACTATACAATTTCAAAGAAGAAGTCCATCTAGGTAGCTATAAACTTCTGCCCCTAGGGGACAAAGAGGTTTTAAACATTGGCATGTGGACAATATCATATACAACTATCCATACATCTCAACTATAGGATTGTTATAGTTTCTATTTCCATGTAAGCATTAGTTGAGTTCTGTAACCACACTAATAACTTTGCATCTCCCTAGGAGTAATATTTTAAATTCCATCATTATCAATAAAGTAGCATCTTCATTCCTGCACATTTGATTATGTATTACAAATCATTTAATTTAAGTGTAAATGATGTAATTGGGTTTAAACGTATAATAAATCCTAAGATATGTCATAGAATTCAGTTAAGGAATTGCTTTAGATTTCAGCAAGCTACATTAAGACATACAAGGAATAAAATTCCTAAAATTACGTTAAGAAATTTAATAAGGAATTAACTTTAGAATTTCTATAAGGTTGGATTAAAAACTTGAGAGGAATAAGAATTCTGTTAAACAAAACACATAATACCTGAGTTCATAGCACATTCTTAAATGAATAAAATCATACTTTTGGTACAAAAATTACAAATGTGATCAATTAGCCCTTCTCTACCAGGACCTTCGCCCAACCTTCCTCATCGAAGTGTGAAGTTTTTCTCTCTTTCTCTAGCGCTCCCTTTAAATTCCTATTCTTAGCTTCAGGCCTCCTCAAACCCTCTCCAAATTCTTGAATCTTGGATCACAAGAGGCTATTTTCTACTCTAGCACATTCTAACTTAGAATGAGAAGTAAGAGATTAGACCTTTATCTTCTCAACAGCCAAGCGAAGCTTCAAAGTGAGGAAGGGGAGACTGACCTAGAAGCTTTCTATAGGTATCTTTTTCAATCATTTCCTCAGAAAGGAATAGATTTTCTTCCTCCGATACCCCTTAGGACTATTTAATAACCCTGTCCTTTGATCAACAAGCTTCTATTCAATCAGACTGGATAGAGAAGTCCCATCTCTAGCGCCACCACCTCTTTTCTTCTTAGGGGATAAAGGAAGCAGTGAGAACGATGCCTCTTAAGTAGTAAACTTCATTAAACCTTTTTACTACTCCACTCTTTTATAGCAAGCTACCTAAAGGGTTTGGGGGAGTCCTCAAAAGAAGAGCACCCTCACCTATAGAATTTATGAAGGAACCCCTGGAAGCATCGTCAGCCATATTCAAAACAACATCCAATTCTCCCATCATTGTCACTGCCCTTATCAATGGAAGTTCTAGAAAAGACACGCCCTACCCCTTTAACTCTACCTGAAGTAGCTAGAGGAAAGATGTTGATAGGAGTAACAACAATTAGGGTTAAGGCCTCCATCTCTGGGCCAGAGCCACTGTTAACTGCCAATTAAGGAGTTTGTGTTTTTATTTTCTACATTCCAATCTTCTTCTTGGAAAGAGAAGAACTCTTTATTACTTGTGGAAAGCTTGCTTTCAGCTATGCTAGCCTCCTTAATGTGAAAAAGGCACTCCACTACTAGATCATCCTCATTAAATTGAGAGTAACTAATGTTAAGCTCCTTTTCTTCAATGGTATCAGGGAGATTCTATTACTCCTTCATGATCTAACGGCATTTAACCTCTGTAGCACTCCGAGTGTTGGTTAAAAGGATTTGAAGTGACTATTTATATTACCAAAGGTGCACCTTTTTTTTTGGGAAGTCCACTCTTAAGAATTTCACAGTTAAGTGTGCCTGTTGGGGAGCAATCTTGGGATGGGTGACCTCCTGAAACGTTTCTCGATTAGCGTGTATGTGAGGACAAAACACACCGGAAAGACTTGTGGTGATTTGTGGGACCAGTCAATGATCCTTTAAGTCATTCCTAATAATTTTCCCAGCTCAGGAAGGATTTAGGGCGTTACAGATGGTACTAGAGCCGACCCGCGACCGCGAGCTGTGCCTATGAACAAGAGAGCCTTGGGCAGTCATCTAGTGGGGTAAAGATACTATGATGGATCGCCGGTTAAGAGGACTTGTAAGTCAGTCGGTTAGTGAGGCACAGCGAGGACGTTGCGCGCTTCAAGTGGGGGTGATTGTAACACCCCGAGTGTGGCTTAAAAGGATTCGAAGTGACTACTTATAGCACTAAAGGTGCACCTTTCTTTTCTGAAAACTCACTCTTAAGAACTCCACGATTAAGCGTGCTTGATGGGGAGCAATCTTAGGATGGATGACCTTCTGGGAAGTTTCCCGGGTAGTGTGTGAGCGAGGACGAAACGTGCCGGAAAGACTTGTGGTAATTTGTGGGGATCAGTCAATGATCTTAGAAGTCATTCCTGGTAACTATCCATAACCCAGGAGGGGTCGAGTCATTGTGAACTCTCTCTCTCTCTCCCCCCCTCTCTATCTTTGTCTTTCATTAGACCCTTGAGGCGATCTTTAAGCTTGGGATGGAATTTAGTTGTGAGGGGGTTGTTGTTCTTATTCTTCTCAACTTTCCCCACCTCCATAATCACCTGCTTAATGAGCTCTAGGTAGTTAACATGAGCTGACATTGAGATAGAAAAGAGAGGTCAAACAAAATAAAAGTCTAAACCTAAAAAGCTGCGTGAACACAAAGAGGTTACTAAAGATTTATGAACAGCTTAGAAGGTTGACAACTCTCTCTTCCTTGAGATTAATAATGTGTAACCCTCAGATGGTTGCTGTTTATTTAATGTTCTCAAGGTCGAGAGGAAGTTTCTTCTTAGCCTTCCCAAATATGTTGAGTAGTTGTGGCTAATTGTATCAATAGGGGAAAATTCTACTTTTTTATGAACTTTGCTTCATGAGGCTGTCTCTCATTAACGAGATAGAAAAGATCGTTAAAAACTATATTTGCGATACCATTGTAACTGAATTAGTAAGGCCCAATCCTATAGAGTTCCAATAGCCGTTTGGCAAAAGAAGGAAAAGGAAGCCTTAATCCAAACTTAAAAATACTTCCAAAAATGGCATAAAACCCCTTGGAGATTGGTTTGTGAAGGGGACATCAGAGCATTGACATCTAGTTCCAAGTTCTTTAAGAAATGTTCTTTGTTTTTAAAGATTTTGGCTCAACACCATTAATAGGATTCAATACTTATAGGTCAAAGTTCTTCAAACTCGTTGACACAACCCGCAAGTACACGGGTGTTGTAATCTAGATAAAATATCATCATTTGGGACCAGCACAATCTATTGAGTCTTGTCCAATGAAAAATGCTAAAATGAACGACTTTTAGCGAGTTGGTTCAACTTTGCTAATTGGCTATTCAAAATTCAATCAAAGTAAAACATCTAAGGATTTGTTTTGTTTAATTAAAGAGCTGAATCTTTGGATTTAAAGTGCGATCTTTTCTAGTTTGGATAATTCAAGGATTTGGAATCTAGCTTAACTCAATCTTTTCTTTCGAAAATAAACTAAATTACCTACACTAATCCAATTATCATTCTCTCAATTATTCTCATTTTGGTCTAGGTTATAGATTTCGATTGCTAAGGTCTCCTCTTAACTTGCAACTCTCTTTCAAGGATTACTAAGTCAAGTTCACTCTGGTTGGTCTAATAGTGAATTTCTCCTTTCGGTATTTCACTCAACTATCTAACATATGTAGGCAAATCTGGCAAAACTTACTCACATTAATACAATCACAAGATAGAATAAAACCATTCCAAGATGAGTTGAGCAAAAGAAATAGAGATTGAAGATTCAACATCAATACTTCAACGAATCAATCCCTAGATTGAATTAAACTACTCGCTCATGATTAAACAAAACAACATCTAAATCAAATGAACTAGAATTCAAGAAGAGATAACAGGAAGAGGAAGCTTAGTAATAATGAAAGTTCTCCAATCATCTTCCGATCTTCAAGCATCCAATTGCTAATTCTTTCTTTCAAATCTTCTTTGTCTTCAAGAAAAACTAGAAAAATCCTAAACTAATGAAAGAGATGAGTGCTAGGGTGAGTGTAGTACTCTCTTACCCACAGTCGAAAACACCTTCAAATACACAAACGCAAGCCTTCTTAGACACACAATTGAGGAAAAATGAATAGGCTCACAGTTACCAACTTACCACAGTCTAACCGTGGCTAGCTCTGGCCAAGAGATCGTTATTCTTCTTTTTCCCCCCACTGGCAAATGGAATGGGGGAACTACCATGGTGGCCCAAAAATGTACCCAAATAAGGGTCAACACCAACTCAAAAGAGCCTAAAACATACAAAATGCACCAAGGAAGCATACCCGAGCATAAAATAGAAAAAGGGATGCAAATTATACGCTTAAACACACAATCCCCTAGAAAATGCTATCAAATGACCCAAAAATGATGCACATTCTTGGCACTTATCTCATGCCCAAAGCTTCCATAAGGCCTGTCCTCATTGTGGTATCTGTAATGCCCTCATACAGTTCAGGGCACTTTTGCATGACTTCTTAAAGAATTCATTACCCATTTTTCAAATTAGGAAGAAGATTTAAGAAATCAGAAACAAGGTTTAATGGAGTGAACAAGACGAGAATAACTGCTTAGAGCTTGGTTTGAAGCTCAAATGCCCTCTAACTTGAAAACACCTTTAGAAAAATAAAGAGATTTAGAGAAGCCAAAAAGGCCAAAATGGGCAAAACCCTAAATGTCAACTTAAAATGACTTTATAATCCTCACATGTTTTTAAACAGACCAGAAACATAAAGTTAGAGAGCAAGAAAGGGTAAAAGCCTAGTATGAGCAAAGAAACCAAGACAGCATTATATATGAAATTTTTACTCGAAATTCATAGAAATAAAATTCCCAGATGTCATCCTTCCACTAATTTGAGCAAAAGGCATAACAGTACAAAAGCATCCCTAAATCCTAAATAAAGGGGTAATATACACTACAAGTTCAGAAAAAGCCACAATAAAAAATTACAGCTGCAAAAAAAAGCTAATTTGATGCCATCTTATCAACAGATTCCAATTCTATAACAATCTTTTGATTCTGCGAAATGGCAATCTCATATTCGCCAACATCCATGGCCTTAATATCATCTTTAGTTGGCTCTTGAAGCGTAGCCCCAGTAGAACCCCTGGATGGATGAGACCACAATATTTATATTCTTCAGCACTAAAATCTAGCTTTCTTTTACCTCTTCCTAAAGGTTCTAAGCCCTAGTGACAGGAGCTTGGGAGAGAGAAAGAGGAAAGAGTTAGAGAAGTGTCGAAATTAGAAGAGCACCCTTAGAATGCCTCAATTTTCTCTTCAGAGGGGTAGCTGATAAGTGCTTAATGTATACATCATTTTAAGGCTATTTTGTGTCGATTTTTAGGAGAATTATGTGCTCTTATGTTATTATTTACACTCATACTCTCGATTTATGCTTAGGTATAGTTGTTTGATGTGTTTTGCAGGATTTTAAGCCTTTTTACCCAGCATTTGACCATAAATAGATGTATTTTCACCTCCCCCATAGACACCCATGAGTTGCTACACCCGTGTAGTAAGAAAAGAGCAGAAATCTGGTCCCAGCCCAGACCATGGTCGGACCGTGGTACCTACCGCAGACCGTGGTGAGCTTGTAACTACTAGCTCTTCGTCTTCCTTTGGCCATGTGGTTAAGATCAAATGAGATCCTCTATAAATAGCTTCGTCCTGCAGCAGTGAAAAGCAATCCCAGAGCAATACAAAAGCATTAGATTAGAGTTTTAGCCTAGTTTCTTTCTTTCTCAAATTTTGTTGTTTCCAGTTTAATTTTTAGTTTTGCTGAGAAATCTTGAGTGTATGTGCTTCGTTTTCTAGGCGGTTTGAAGCCCTTGGTTAAAAGTCATGTCAGTCAAGCCTTTCTCTCAGATTTTGCTGGATTATTGGTTAGTTTTGTTTATTTCTTAATCATGCCTGAGAAGTTTTCTTTTGTCTAGGGATTTAGTAGTTTACGTAAGTGTTGTTAGATCATGATTTAATTTAAAGACTTGTGCTTATTACATGATTGGTTTGATTTCGTTCTGTCAAGTGTTTCATATGTTATGAGTGAATTTTTTGGCCAAAATTTGCTTGCTCACTTGAAACAAACGAATGAAAAACTGAAAGGTGACATTTGGTTGTTGGACTGCTTGATTAAACCTAGCGTTGAGTCATCTCGAAAGATAAATTTGCATGTTAGGAGGACTAGCGAGTAATCGAAAATATTAAACTTGAATTAAGGAAAATTAGTTTGAAAGAACGGCTTTTGTTTAATTTAGGCAAATTTGATTGATTTTGAAAAAATAGATCAAATTTCTGGATAGATTGCAATTCCTTGAGATCAACCGATCAAAGAAAAGCATATCTTATTCGTTTTGATCCAATACTCTTTTATAACTACAAATTCCTAAATATATTTTCTCTTTGATTGATTCAAAATAGTGAATTAGAAGTTTTTAAATTGAACCCTTTGAATTAGAATTTTACTTAGCACATTCTGACAGACAAGACTCGGTAAGTTACATTAATCCCTGAGGAATGATATCTTTATCTATACTAAGGCTACCAGTGCGCTTGCGGTGTTCGTTGATCAAGTTTTGGTGCTATTACTGATGATAAAATAGTTAACTATTGAGGTAGTCTTATGAAAGTGACTAAGTATTTTATTGTCTTTTATTACAATTTTCTTTTCTTGTTTAATTGCACTAGTAGTGTTGGTGACAGTGCTTACAGGAATTTTTCCTGTTTATACGAAGTCCGATCTTATACGAGTCTGATCCTGTGATTGAGATGACTTTCCGTTTAAGGAGGAAAAAGCGAAGGATTGAAGAACAAAGGGGCGAGGCAAGAAAGAATTCAAACATGGCAGGAGGAGGAGGTGACCAAAGAAGGACTCTTCCAGATTTCGTTACCCCTGGACTCCAAGGGATCGCCTTAAGCATCGCTCGCCCTACTGTAGATGCTAATAATTTTGAGTTCATACCGGCACTCATTTCCATGGTGCAGCAATGCCATTTTCACGGAACACCGTTGGAAGACCCGAATCTACACCTCTCGGTCTTTTTAGAGGTGTGTGACACATTGAAGCTCAATGGAGTTTTCAATGATGCGATTCGCCAGCGCTTATTCCCTTCTCATTGAGAGATAAGGCAAGGGCTTGGTTACACTCCTTGCCATCTGGATATATTACCACCTGGGATGAGTTGACAAGAGCATTCCTCGCTAAGTTTTTCCCTCCAAGCAAAATAGCAAGCCTAAGGAATCAGATCACCAACTTCATGCAAAAAGATGATGAGACACTCTATGAAGCTTGTGAGCATTTTAAAGATCTGTCGCGTTTGTGCCCTCATCATGGTCTTCAGCATTGGATGATTATCCAAGCCTTTTATAGTAGTGTGACACAATCTATAGGGTTCACTATTGATGCAGTAGCAGGAGGAACTCTGGTGAGCTAGATTAAGGATGATGCCTCTAATCTGACCAAGGAGATGGCACTACACAACTTTCAATGGTCCACTGAATGAGGCCAACCCAAGCGGGTTGGAGGTAAGTTTGAAGTTGATGTGCTTACTTTACTTTTTGCTAAAGTAGATACTATGACCTAAAGATTGGCCCGAATGAATATTAATGCTGTGAATGTTAGACCATCCCTAGTTTTCAAAGACCCCCATTCCCTTCTCAAAAGTCCCAAAAGTCTAATTTAGAGTCGATGATGGAAAGTATGCATGTGGTGCAACAAAAACAGGAAGAGTATATTAAGCAATTAGCCTCAAAGGTTGATGTGCTTACAACTCAAAATAGAATGTTAGAAGCGTAAATTGCCCAAAAAGCTGGTTTTTCATCTACAACCCTAGACAGACTTCCTGGCAAGCCTGAACCAAACTCTAGGGAGCAATGCAATGCTATGATTGTGAGAGGAGGAAAACAAGTAGAGGGACCCATGAAGGTTACTAACGATGAGTCTTTGCATGATAAAAATGAGCATGCTGAGAATCTTGATAAAGACATGTCCTTGCCTTCTAAGCAGGTAATTGATCTTGCTCATGAGTTTAAAGAGGTTCCAAAGGACCCTAAGATCACTTCACCGAAGCCCTACTCCCCACCTTTACCATTTCCTCAAAGGATGGCTAAAGCTAAACTTGATTCACAATTTGGGAAGTTTTTAGAAGTCCTTAAGAAACTCTACATAAATATTCCATTTACTGAAGCCCTAACTCAAATGCCCTCATATGCTAAATTTTTAAAAGAAATTCTATCCAACAAAAGAAAGCTTGAAGAACATGAAACTGTAACTTTGACTGAAGAATGCAGTGCGGTGATCCAAAACAAGCTTCTAGCTAAGCTGAAGGATCCTAGAAGTTTTTCAATTCCTTGCTTTGATAGGGAATGTGCATATAGACCATGCTTTATGTGATTTAGGTTCAAGGGTAAGCTTGATGCCCCTATCCACGTGTAAAAAATTGGAACTGGGAGAGATAAGACCAACTACTATCTCCTTACAATTGGCGGACCGTTATGTGAAATACCCTGTGGGTATTTTAGAGGATGTTCCAATAAAGGTAGGGGATATTATATGTACCAGTAGACTTTGTAATTCTAGAAATGGAGGAGGATACACGGACTCCCATCATTCTTGGGAGGCCATTCTTGGCCACTGCAGGGTGCCGCATCGATATGAAGATCATGTGGAGTTTTATTTACTAAAAGTTGCTAAGTTTCCTTTCGTGTCTGATGAGTGTAATAAAATTGATGTAGTTGATGGTTTAATATGGGAAACCGTGTCTAACATTAATTCTAATGATCCAGTTGAGCACTTGATGTTAAATAATAGCACTACTAAGGATGAAAATCCCGAAGTAGCCGAGTGTGCTCAACTTCTGGAAGCCTCTCCACCAAATTTGTTTTTTGCTGCAAAGGTAGAATCATTACAAGACGAAGGTAAGCCCTCGTCTGATGAGGCGAAAGTTCCCAAGGTAGAATTGAAACCTCTGCCTTCATCCTTGACGTATGAATTTCTTGGATCGAAATCCACATATCCAGTGATTATGAATGCAAATTTAAATGCAACCCAAATAGATTCTTTGCTTAGAGTACTTAGGAAGCACCTGCAAAGCCATAGGATACATCCTTGATGACTTAAAAGGGATTCATCCTTATTTGTGTATGCATCAAATTTTAATGGAAGACGATCATAAGCCTTCAATTGAATAGCAAAAAAGATTGAACCCTAGCATGCAAGAGGAAGTCAAAAAGGAAATTTTGAAGTTTTTTAAGGCCAGCATTATTTACCCTATCTTTGATAGTGCGTGGGTAAGCCCGGTCCATGTTGTTCCTAAAAAAGGGGGGATAACCATTATCAAAAATGAGAATAATGAGCTAATTCCTACTAGGACTGTCACAGGCTGGCGTATGTACATTGATTATCAGAAACTAAATAAAGCCACCCATAAAAATCATTTTTTCCTTCCCTTCATTGACCAAATGCTTGAACGATTGGCTAAAAATTCATATTTTTGCTACTTGGATGGATATTCGGAATTATTTCAAATCCCTATCCATCCTAACGACCAAGAAAAGACTACTTTTACGTGTCTTGATGGTACGTATGCTTATAGAAAAATGCCATTTGGGCTAGGCAATACCCCTTCCATATTTCAATGTTGTATGATGGCCATTTTTTATGACTTTATTGACGATATAATGAAAGTCTTTATGGATGATTTTTCTGTATATGGTGCAACCTATGACCAGTGCTTGAATAACTTATCTAAGGTTTTGCAAAGTCGCGAAGATATGAATTTGGTCTTGAATTGAGAGAAATGTCATTTTATGGTGTAAGAGGGTGTTGTCCTTAGTCATGTTGTCTCTAATAAAGGCATTGAAGTTGACAAAGCAAAGGTGAAGGTAATTGAGAAATTACCACCACCAACTTCTTTGAAGTGTGTGAGGAGTTTTCTCGGACACGTCGGTTTTTACCGGCGATTCATTAAAGATTTTTCAAAAGTTGCAAAACATCTCACCTAATTGCTTGTCAAGGATGTGCCTTTTACGTTTAATGAAGAATGCTTGAGTGCTTTCCACGAGTTAAAAGAGGCATTGCTCACCGCCCCGGTAATGCAAGCACCAGATTAGGAGCTACCTTTCTAAGTAATGTGTGATATAAGTGACTATGCAGTGGGGGTTGTTTTAGGCCAATGAGAGAATAATAAGCTATATGCTACATCCTATCCAAGTCGTACTCTCGATGAGGCTCAAGTGAATTATGCCACAACTGAGAAGGAGTTCTTAGCAGTTGTTTTTGCTTTGGAAAAATTTAGATCGTACTTAATTAATTCTAAAGTCATTATTTTCATAGATCATGCCGCTTTGAAACATTTAATGAAAAAATCTAACTCTAAACCTTGACTCATCCGATTGGTCCTCCTTCTTTAAGAGTTTGATTTAGAAATCAAAGATAAGGTAGGGTTGGCAAAAGTGGTTGCCGATCATCTATCCCGTTTAGGCCCAGAGGCCACTCCTAGTGAAGAGCTTCCCATTAATGATTCTTTCCCCGATGAGCAGTTATTTGCTATATCCTAACAAGCTGCCCCATGGTATGCTGATATGGTGAGCTTCAAGATGTGTGAAGTGTTACCTCCAGAATTATCCTACCAACAAAGAAGAAATTCTTTACAGATGCCAAATACTATGTGTGGGAAGAACCTTTCCTTGACAAGCTATGTCGAGATGGGATTTATAAAAGGTGCTTGCCTGAAGAGGAGGACCGTAGTGTCTTGCACCATTGCTATGCTTCAACTTATGGTGGCCACTTTGGAGCAGATAAAATGATTGTGAAAGTACTCCAAGTAGGCTTCTATTGGCTTATGCTCTTTAAAGATGCAAGGAAATTTGTCATGACTTATAATAAATGCCAGCGAACAAGAAACATTTCTAAGAGACATGAGATGCCTCAAAGTGGCATACTTGAAGCAGAGTTATTTGATGTATAGGGGATTGACTTTATGGGTCCTTTTCCTCCTTTCCATAACAAACTTTACATTCTTGTGGTGGTTGACTATGTTTCTAAGTGGTTGGAAGCCTTCGCCTCCCCAACAAATGATTCAAAAGTTGTCCTAAGTTTCTCAAGAAGAATATTTTTACAAGGTTTGACACGCCGAGATCTCTTCTAAGTAATAATGGCACACACTTTTACAACAAGCCTCTTAAGTTACTTTTAAAAAAATACAGGATATTTCATAAGATCGCTATGCCTTACCATTCCCAAACGAGTGGGCAGGTGGAACTCTCAAATAGAGGATTGAAGAGCATCCTCGAAAAAACAGTGGATCGTTCCCGTAAAGATTGGGCCTTCAAACTTGATGATGCTCTTTGGTCATACTGCACCGCTTACAAGACCCCTCTTGGCACCACTCGATACCGGTTAGTATTTGGGAAGTCTTGTCACTTGGGACTAGAGATGGAACATAAGGCATACTGAGTTATAAAGATACTGAACTTTGATCTTAAGGCAGTGGGGGAATGGAGATTTTTGCAGCTAAACGAGCTCGATGAGCTAAGGTTGGAAGCGTATGAAAGTTTGCGTATTTACAAAGAACGGACTAAGAAGTGACACGATAAACATATCATGAAGAAGAGGTTCGAAAAACGAGACGTCGTCCTCTTATTTAATTCCAGATTGAGATTATTTCTTGGCAAACTGAAATTCCGATGGTCAGGATCATTTAACGCAACAAAGGTTCAACCTAACTAAGCGGTTAAAATACAGAGTAAGTCCATTGGTGCATTCACAATTAATAGACAGTGATTAAAATCATATTTCGTTGGACAATCTATTGACAAAGTCAATGTCCATACACTATTTGATCCGGACCGAGCATAGAACAAGGGTCAAGCTTTTGACCTTAAAAGAGCACTTCTTGGGAGGCAATCCAAGTTCTTTTTCCTTTCCCTTTTTCTTTCCATAGCTTTTATTTTTGCTATTTTTGTAATTTGTGATGAAAAAAAGAGAGAGAAAACAAAAACAAAACAAAAAAATATGAATAAAATATTGACACCACAGCCAGTAACCACTGGAAATACTGTTGTGGGTTGCCAACCCAGAAAAAAGAAAAAAAAGTCGTGTCAGCACACACCACGGTCCGTGGTGGACCGCTACGACCCGTGGTATAGGTTTTTAACCGCGGTGCCCTTTCCTCTCCCTCACTTCTTCTTCAACTTCTCGGCATACTCTCTTTCTACCTCCATTTTCTCTCTCTGAACTCTCCATGCCTCACACCTTCAATCTTTTTCATTTTTTCACCATTTTCAATCATTTTCACACCAAATCATTTCCTTTCACTCTAATCTTCCCTTTTTTTCCCCACAAATTTCATCTTTTTTCTTCTTCTTCTTCAAATTCATCTCACCTTCACTCATCCACCATAGCCATCATTTTCTCTCTCTTATTCTTCATATTTTTTACTTCTAATTTCTTCAATTTTCTAGATTTTAGTTCTTATTTTTGGTTTTAGTTTGTTTTGGTTAGAATTTGCAACCATAGCACCAACCAAGAGACAAAGGAGCACGAAGGAAGTTGGTTCATCAAGTCAAGCACCATCTCAACCTCAAAGGTCATCCCGAATTAGTTTAACGCATCCCGATCATGTTCCTAGGTACAATTGTTTGAATGAATATATCATTGTAGCAACTGGATATTACGATAAGGATTTGTTAGCCTGGTTGGGAATATTGGATGATATTAGATGGTTGTTTGCAAGAGGTGGTATGGGACACTTTTTAGAACTCAAAGAGCATACATATCGAGACCTGACTCTAGAATTTCTTAGTACACTCCACATTGAGGTCACTAGAGGGCCTCAATGTCAAGCCGAATATATATTGTTTTATTTACATGGTCAATTGTATGAACTGAACTTAGATACCCTCAACAGTATTTTTGATTTTTCACCTAGCATGGATTTATCGCACTGCCAAGTCCCCTGCGAATTCAACCCGAATGTGTTTTGGGGTGAACTTTCAGGGAGTGTTAGGTACAGTACTAGTTCATCAAAATGCACACATATGAGGAACCCTTGCATTAGAGTAGCCCAGCGTATTTTGGCTTGTTCTCTATTTGCTTGGGACAATAGTCTGAATGTCTCAAGACTTTTTGAGTTGTACTTTTTATCCTGCATGCTTGATAGAGTCCAGCTTGACCCATGTTCATTTTTAGTTAGATAATCACACAGTGCTGCTATTAGCATTAAAGGTGGGATAGTCATTTGTGAGATTGTAACTACTATTGCTAGATTCTTGGGAGTTGAGCCCAACCCTGAGGATAGAGTTTCCGGGTCTGAGCAGCTTGATCAAGCAACTTTTGAGCTTATGAAATTTCGTAAAGTTGGGGCTGGCCGTTTGTATTGGATTTACCTCGGGGACTGGGCTTTTTGCCGCTTCTTAATATTGATCGAACCACTCAACTTCATCGAGGTAACCTTTATTAGGTACTTGGTGATGAGGAGGTTGTTCGACCAGCACCCCATCATACAGCTCCTCACTCTAGTCAACCCGGACCTAGTTCTTCCTCTCAACCACCCCCTCCTGACTATTCTAACATTCAAGACACCCTTAGATCCATTCAAGAGGAGTAAGTTTCCCTCCGAGCATTTATTACTTCTGAAATCGCCGCTCTTCAGGACTTTGTTCAAGAGCACCACGATGAGCTTCGTGGGTTGCTTGCTTCCTAGACACAATATTTTCAAGACTATAGAACATGTCTAGAGACATGGCGAGATTGGCATATCTCCTATGGCCAACCACCCCATCCTCCACCACCATGCCTTTTCTGATTGCTCTGTGCTACTCCCCTTTCTTTTCTTTTTTTTTTTGGGTTATGTGCCCACATTAAGGGCAATGTGTGATTCAAGCATGGGGGAGCTAGTCATTATATTTGGCGTCTGATGCCTGTTTCCGGTTTTGTGTGTTTGTGCTTTGTATATGTTTTTAGTTGTAGTTTTTGATTTTTGGTTTTAGCTTAGTAGTACATTTAGTTTTCTTTTCATTCTAGGTTATATTTTAGCTTCTTTCTTTTATTAGTTTCTTTGCATATTAGTTTGCATTGTTTGTAGGAGCCTGAAAAACCAAAAAAATGATGAAAAAAAGAATAAATGAAAAAAAATCCTCCGATGATGATCTTTATAGATTTGGTAGATTTCTATGGTTTAGTTTGATCTTTTGCTTCACCCGAATTGTGCATAAAATGTTTACGAATGAGTTTTCAAAATGAATTTCATGTTTTAACCACATGTTGGATGCGAGTTGATTTACCCCATGAGTCTTTACATAAGTTTCGGCATGTGTTTACTAGTGAGCTAGTTTTAACCTTGATAGATGTCCTGTGAGATTTTGAACTTTTAGAGGCTATTCATCATTCCAGTCTCTTATTTTCTTTTATGTGTGACTCTTCTTTGACGTCATTTCTCTAGAACTTGCTTTGATTCTCATTCAAGATCACATTTCGTATATGCATTTAGACAATATGATTGAGGCAATTTTTCTTTGATTTGTTGAAACCCCACAGCCAAATAGCCACCTTCGTTGTATATTGTATCCCTTACTAGCCCCTTTGAGCCTATAGCTATTTTTCTTGATTTAAACCTCCTATTATAGCCCATGCCTAAATACTTGTCTTACCCTTAAGCCAAGACTAGAAGAGTGTTTCATTCATTTGCATCAAGTATAATAGGGCGTTAGTAAGGCGGATTGTTATCTTTTAGTGAATTTTGGCTGTTTGGTGAAGGGATGTGAAATCTTGATAAATCCCTTGTTTTATTGTACAAAGTATGGAGAAGAGTTGAAATTTAAAGTTCATTATGGATCTCCTCTTGGCTATCCTTTTTGAAAAAAGAAAAGAAAAGAAAGAAAGGATCGAAAAAACAAAACAAAAATGAAAAAAAAGAAACAACTAAAAAAAAAGAAACAACTAAAAAAAAATCGAAAGAAAGTGTTAGCCTTGTTGGGATTATAAGATATTTGTGATTTTCGACTCTTTCTCTCTTCAATTTGGGATTTATTTTGTTGATAAATTGTAATGGCCTAAGAAGAATGTAGTATGATGCATTAGAATTGTTTAGCTCTTAGTCTATGACTTCTAGCTCCTCATTTCCAAAACATTTGCTCCCTCTTACCTTTACCCATAATCCCGTTACATCCCTATGAAAAGCCCTCATGATTATCTAGTGTGTTTGCATTTTAGTGATGGCAAATTTTAGAATCTTATCAAGCTTATGGTAGATTTGAGTCGAAGAAATAAGAATTGAGAGAACCTTCATTATTATTAAATACATGAGCGATGAGAGCCACACAACTATAGTAAGGTTCTACCGGCCTTGCTAGTCTTACTTATTTCATGTGTTGAAATGACTGTATTTAATGATTTGGGGCAAGATTGGTTAAAGTTTGACATTGTGGTCTATCAAAAGGTTTTCACAAATTTCATTCCTTAATCTGTTTATTAATGATTGTTGCATCTTTTTTTGCTACCTTTGAATCATCTTTACCATTTGAATGTCACCTATGTCTATCCTGAGGTGGCTATGTATAGTTTTTTTTTTTTTTAAAGCATATTGCTTGAGGACAAGCAACAATTTCAGCATGGGGGAGTTCGATAAGTGCTTAATGTGCACATCATTTTAAGGCTATTTTGTGTCGATTTTTAGGAAAATTATATGCTTGATGTTATTGTTTACACTCCTATTCGTGATATATTCTTGGGCAAAGTTGTTTGATGTGTTTTGCACAATTTTAAGCTTTTTTACCCAATATTTGACCATAAATAGATGTATTTTGACCTCCCCCATAGACACCCATGAGTTGCTACGCCCGTGGAGTAAGAGAAGGGAAGAAATTCGGCTCCAGCCCAGACCACGGTCTGACCATGGTGCCTACCATGGACCGCGGTAAGCCTGTAACTACTGGCTCTTCGTCTTTCTTCGGCTGTGTGGCTGAGATTAAGGGAGATACTCTATAAATAGCTTCGTCTTGCAGTAGTGAAAAGCAATCCAAGAATCATACAAAAGCATTAGATTAGAGTTTTAGCCTAGTTTCTTTCTGTCTCAAATTTTGTTGTTTCTGGTTTGATTTTTAGTTTTGGTGAGAAATCTTGAGTGTATGTGTTTAGTTTTCAAGGCGGTTTGAAGCCCTTGGTTGAAGGCCATCTCAGTCAAGCCTTTCTCTTAGATTTTGCTAGATTGCTGGTTAGCTTTGTTTATTTCTTAATCATGTCCGAGTAGTTTTCTTTTGTCTAGGGATTTAGTAGTTTATGCAAGTATTATTGGATCATGATTTAATTTAAAGAATTGTGCTTATTTCATGATTGGTTTGGTTTCATTCTATCAAGTGTTTGATATGTTGTGAGTGGATTTTTGGCCAAAATTTATTGCTCACTCGAAACAAACGAATGAAAAACTGAAAGGTGACATTAGGTTGTTGGACTGCTTGATTAAACCTAGCATTGAGTCATCTCGAAAGAGATATTTGTATGTTAGGAGGATAAGCGAGTAATCAAAAATATTAAACTTGAATTAAGGCAAATTAGTTTGAAAGAATGAATTTTGTTTAGTTTAGGCAAATTTGATTGATTTCGAAAGAATTTTATGGAAGGATTACAATTCTTCGAGATTACCCGATTAGATAAAAGCACATGTTATTCATTTTGATCTAATACTCTTTCATCACTATGAATTCATAGACATATTTTCTCTTTGATTGATTCAGAATAGTGAATTAGAAGTTGTTCAATTGAACCCTTTGAATTAGAATTTTACTTAGCACATTATGACAAACAAGACTCAGTAAGTTACATTAGTCTCTGAGGAATGATATTTTTATCTATACTACGGCTACCCATACACTTGCGGTGTTAGTTGATCATTAGCCAAGCCCCACTACAATTGCCATCCCTAAAAAGATTGTAGGGACAATACCTAACTGGGGTTAGTAACTACCCATAAAAGAGATACGGCCCTAGATACTTCTAGAGTTACGAAAATAGGGATATAGACATAGTGTATCTAAGGGCTGGCTTAATTTGAAAATTCATTCTCTTCCTAACCGGCACTTGGAGTCCCAACTAGGGCATTTAGAGCCCACTCACAAGGGAATCTTCCTCCAAATGCTCCTAGACATCAACTTATTCTATTAAGGACACTAACAAAGGAGCATACCCAAAGGATGTGGCCCAAGAAGTTTTGCATTTTGCAAAAAGGTACAGTAACATAAGAGGAGAAGTTTCGCATAAATAACCTCCACCACTAACCTTTAAACAACCCTAATGGTTAGTTTTTATCTTAGAAAGAAAGCAATTTGCCACTTCAAGATTCAATACTCCAAATCCAAGGAAGTTCTCGATAAGAAGACCCAGAAACAAGCTTCCAAGGTCCTAACCTCATAAGCACCGCTGACTAAAAGAAACAATTCAACACAAGCATAATTAGCGATAAAGATGAGCAGAATCCCCACTGAAGAAAGGGGTGGAGGTTTTATTACACTCTAAAGATGAGTCGTAAAGGTGAAGCTATTTCTCGTGGAAATTGTTAGCAAGAAGAAGAAACCCTAGAATTTCTGTGTAGAATTGTAAGGTATGTTGGCTTTTGAGTGGTAAATTCTTTGAATCCTATATTTATAGAGGGAAACACTAAGAAGATTGGTGTGACTTGATATTAGGCGAAAAAGGAAAAAATTACCAGAAATAATAAAACAAAGACCAATATAAGATACACAAATTTGAGCGATAAGAGAAAACTATTCTTAATTAATTACTTAAATTTCAATACATGTACATGAAACTATGAAGATCTACACTATAGAAGGAGTAAAATTAAGTACATAAAGACGCGGAATAAGAAAAAGGGAGAGAAGAAAAAGAAGAAGATCAAGACACCCACTTACTAAAAAACCTCTAGTACTCAGAGTCTTTCAAGGGCGTGAGAGAGACTTAACCTAACAAATGCTAACTTTGGGTGAAGCAGCCTCCTTTCTCTTTCTCTCTCTTCTCATTCCCTTTGGAGCTATACTAATGCCCTCTTTACCATCCTCTTGTCTTCTTCCACTTTCCTCTTTTATTCCTCCTCTAGCTAAAGCCTCTTGATTCTTTCCTTGGCCTCTTCTAATTTCTTAGCTCTTATGTTAACCATTCCCCTATGACCAACGAAGGTAGAGGTGGAGTTAGAAAAAGAGCAAACATCTTCATCCAACAATATCCTAAAGATTAGGCTCATATTGAAGAAAGGGTGAGAGTCATCATCACAGCTGTATTCACTAGCAGCAACCCTATTGGTTCACTCTTCAAATGGCTAGTGCGAGTAGAGGCCTCCATCAAAGCTGGATGAAGCCAAGGAGACTCACCCCTATCTATTGTCATCCTAGTTTTCTAATAGGTGCCATGGAGGTTCCTACTTCATTTTGGGTAAGGAAAAACCCTAAAGAAATACCTCTTGGGGGATAGCATGGGCAAGAGGAAAGGACAAGGAAGGGATAATTATCTGGGAAGAGGAGGAGATAAAAGGTCCTTCAAACCCCTAATGATCATGGGGATACCAAGTACGTGTAGAAGAAGTTCATTCCAACATGATATATACCAAGCCTCGAGCCAACTCTTGGCTAAACCCTCACCTACACTAAAGTCCAAGCCCACTTTCCTTAGACAAGATGGCCGCTGCTCTAGAATCTCACTCGAGTTTGATGTAGGTTCTCACCAACCAATCGATGTCCAATCAGGCTAATATGCTTTGTTCGGAAGCTTAGAGAGTTAATTTTAGGGTTGTGTAAGAAAATCCTGATTTAGGTTGCATTTTGATTCCTTAAAGTGATAGATACCCTAATGTATGCAGGCTAATTTTTGTTGGAAAACTTGCTGAGTTTGGGACAAGTTTAAATCTGACCAAACGAAGCCAAAATGAGGCAAGCCCAAGTTTTACTGATTCCTTAAGATGTTTATTTTAGACGCATGTGCTAAAATTTGGCATTGGTTTCCAGCATTAGGAGAAATGGCCCTAATATATGGATTGTGTATCAAATTTCAGTTTTAGAGCAATCTAAAATTTAGCCTTAATTGAGGAGGGTACAGCTGTTATCTTTGAGACTAATTAGCATAGGGTGATTTTAACTATACCAAGGAAGATTTGTCAAATGGCGGCCGCCATTAGAGCTGTAGAGCCTTCTGGAAGCCTTCAAGAAGGAGAAGGAAAAATCCTAGAAAAATAAAGCACGCCTTGGTTGTAATTATCTTAGTAATTTGATTTATTTTCCCAAGATAATTTGTAATCCCCCTATTGATACACTTGCTCCACTATTGTGAATGTGAATTTCCCCATTTTGGGTGTTTATAGGCCTTAATACCTCCATGTAGACTCAGCTTGAGTTGAATTATGAATGAAAAGGTATATGACCATTTTCTCTCACTAAAATCTCTACATCTTTATCTCTTTAATTAAGTGTGGTGAGTAGAGTCTTTCCTTTAAAATTCTTTTTTGGTAGTTGAGAGCCTTTAGGAGAAGAATTTAATAGAAAGTAATTAAACTATCATTAGTATCTTACCTTAGGCATAAACCTCACAATCTTATCGACTGATTGAGATTGAATCCAAAAAAAGCATCCTTTGGTGTGATCATTTTCCTTGTTATCTTAATCTTGGGATCTTAAGGGACCACCCTCATCAAGTTGCTATCAAAGCTAGATCTTCTTTTGGGTGGTTATTGAATCAAAACCTTCATTGATTCAAACACCTCATAAACTTTTCAATTTCACCCCAAAAATACATACTTTGGCTGTTTAAAATTTTCCTTCATTTTCTTACCTTCATCAACCCTCTTGAATCCACACATAACCTAAATTATAGCCCAAATGCAATACCTAACCAAACACATCGCTAATACTCGTCAAAAAGCCTTCACGAAAAGCCCGTCAAAAAATACACGGGTAGAGGTTTGGCATAGCCTAACTGTGCTGCTTGGCACGACCATGCCACCTTCTTGCACTCGCATTCTTGTTCAAAATATTTGGCACAACCACTCCATGCCACAGAGCACAACCTTTCTCGCCTCATTTTCATTGTTTTCTTGTCGTGCCACCTCAAGCACTTCCGTGCTTCCCATGTTTTTATCCTTTTCTGCTCTCTTCACCTTACAAATTACTACCATGACTGATGAGGGAGATGTTTCCCACTCCAAGAGCATTTCTCTTGAGCAAGCCCATGAGATAGGTGGGGCCCTTGTAGAGCTTTAAAAGCAAGTGAGGAAGCTCACTCAAGAGGTTGAACAATTGAGAAGATCCGCACAATAAAATCCTTACCAAGAAGGCTATGATGTTAGCCCTATTAACTTTGCATACTCTTCCTCTCATAAAGACTTTGATGATGAGGAAAAAGGGATTAGAAGAAGAAGGCTTCCAAGGAATGACCTTAGATATTTCAAAGTTGAGGCCTCGAAATTTGATGACAACCTTAACCTGGAGAGCTATCTTGATTGTGTTCAAACCATTAAAAGGATCTTTGAACTCAAAGGGTATGATGATAAAAAGTCCTTCAAGTTAACCATTCTTAAATTGAAGGGGTATGTTTTACTATGGTATGAACAGTTAAAGAAGAATAGGGCTATCGAAGCCAAATCCAAAATCAAAACTTGGTCCAAGCTTAAAAACCTTATGAACAAGAGAATCCTACCCCCTTCTTACAAATAAGAACTCCACCTCAAGATCACTTCTTTCAAACAAGAGAATCTGAAGGTGGAAGAGTATATTAGGGAGTTTGAAAAACTCCAAATGAGGGTTAGCTTGGATGAAGAACCCGGACTCAAGATTGCTAGATTTATCAAGGGGTTATGTCTTAGCATTATTAACAAGGTGGATCTACAAGCTTATCAAGGGGTTATCTCTTACCAATATTAACAAGGTGGATCTACAACCTTACTTATTTTTTGATGATGTGTGCCACCTAGCTATCAAAATTAAGAGCAACTTAAGGATAGGAAGTCCTTTCACACTACCCTTACTAAAAGCTCCTCCACTCACATTAAAATTAAAACCCACCCCAACAAGTCAAGGCTCTTGGCAAGGGTAAGAGAATTGCTAGTGAGCCACCTAAAAGGTTTAAAGGAAAGAAATGTTTTAAGTGTCATAGTTTTGGGCATTTTCAAGCCACTTGTCCCAATAGAAAGGCCCTTACCATGAAGGAGGTAGAACATATTCAAGCCATTGAGAAAGAATCAAGTGAAGAAGATAATAAAAATAATGGTTTTACCTTGATGACCCCCGATATTGGAGAATTGTTGTTGATCAAAAGGTCACTCTATATCACAAGGGCTCCTTTTTATGATAGCTAAAGGCAAAAAATCTTCAACTCGAGGTGCACTATTGGAGGCAAGTTTTGTGGCTTAACCATAGATGGTGGTAGTTGCACCAATGTGGTCTTTATGACACTTATCAACAAGCTACAAATCCCTACTAAGGAGCATCCTACTCCGTACTCTCTTCAATGATTAGGACCGAATGATAAGGTGACTGCTTAGGGACAAGCTCTTATTTCATTCTCAATTGGTCTTTACTATGATGAAGTATTGTGTGATGTCCTCCCTATGGACGCATGTCATTTGTTGCTTGGTAGACCATGGTTATATGATAATCATGTAATTTATGATGGGTATGCTAATACTTATTCACTCAAGTGCAATGAAAAAAGCCTTAAATTGGCTCCTTTACCTCTACCCGAACCTCATAAAGGTAAACCGGGGAAGGGAAGTAAGAAAGCCCCTACAAGAGTGAAACACGGGAGGAGTGTGCCACTAGTGAGAGCAAACCTTAAATTGTCTTACTAATGATGAAGCCAAAGGTAAGTGAGGGAGTGGAACCTTTACCCCTTATAGCTCACCAAGAGCTTAAGGATGAAATTCCAAAAGAACCCATCCCCAAGGTCCCATTACCCATCAAAATGTTGTTATGAGAAAGCCCTATGCGGGTGATCAAGTCATAAGTGACACCTCTCTTAAGTATGACGAGTTGGGGTTGTCTTGTTATGAGTATGTTGAGATCTTCAATGAGCTCATGAGGCATGGGATAGCTATGCATTATTTTGATGTTCTCCGAAAGATTTTCAGCAACTCCTACACATTTAAGAGAAGAGGAGTCCTTAGTACCTTGCATGTTTTCAAACCTAAGAATGATAAAAAGTATGGAAGGTTGATGTCAAAGAATTTTAATCCCAAGGATTTGAAGGCAAATCCTTCTCAAGAGAGGGAGGTTGATGCATACCAATTACCAAGCCAACTCTTGGCTACACCCACACCAAAGTCCAAGCCCACTTTCCTTGGACAAGATGGCCGCCACTCCAGAATTTCACTCGGGTTTGATGTGGCTTCTCACCAACTAATCAATGTCCAATTGGGGTGATCTATGCTTTATTGGGAAGCTTATAGAATTAATTTTAGGGTTATGCAATAAAAGCCCGAGTTAGGTTGCATTTTGATTCACTAAAGTGAGAGACACCCCAACTCAAGCAGAGCTGGTGTTTGTCAGGAAACTTGCTGAATTTGGGTTAAGTTTAAATCTAGCCAAATGAAGCTCAAACAAGGCAAGCTCATATTTTATTGGTTCCCTAAGATTTCTATTTGAGTCCCTTGTGCTACAACTTGGTATTAGTTTCTAGTATTAGGAAAACTGACCCAAATACATGAAGTGTGCACAAAATTCTAGTTTTGGAGCAATCTGAAATTTGGCCTTAATTTAGGAGAGTATAGCTATTATCTTTGAGATTAATTAACATAGGTGATTCTACACATACTAAGGAAGATTTCCTAAGTGGTTGGGCCCCATTGGAGGCGTAGCATCTTTTAGAAGCCTCCTAGAAGGAGGGGAAGAAATCCTAGAAAAATATAGCACACCTTAGTTGTAATTATCTTAGTAATGCAATTTATTTTCCTAAGATAATTTGTAATTTCCCTATTAGTACACTTGTTCCACTATTGTAACAGCTAATTCCCCATTTTGGGTATTTATAGGCCCCAATACCTCCATGTAAACTCCGCTTGAGTTGAATTATGAATGAAAAGGTATATGGTCATTTTCTCAGTAAAATCTCTGCATCTTTATCTCTCTAATCAAGTGTGGTTAGTAGAATCTTTCCTTTAGAATTCTTCTTTGGTGGCTAAGAGCCTTTAGGAAAGAATTTGTTGGAAAGTACTTAAACTATCACTGGCATCTTACCTTGAGCATAAACCTCAAAATCTTATTGATTGATTGAGATTGAATCCAAAAGAGGCATCATTGGGTATGATTATTTTCCTTGTTATCTTTTATCCTGGGAGTTTGCCGAACCATCCTCATCATAATAGGACGCCCAAACCTTTCATCGGCAACAATGAAGGGACATCGATTAGGATGCTCCACTATGTTGTCAAAAATCTCCCCTTCAAAGGTAGGAAGCGCTGAGAGGAAGATTGCCACATTATTTAGGTGTATCAAGCCCTAAAGCACGAACAGTCACCCATGATTCTACCCCTAAACGGGTTGTAAAGACTATTTTCTCTAGCAAAGCCAAAGACGTACTACTTTCTCTCTTCTGTCTTCCTCACTATAAGCATGTTCCATGCTATCCCAAGTGGCAGAATTGGTTAACATCCTCCTACAAGGATGAGGAGGAATGGGAACCATGTTGTGGTAAGTTTTAGATGGACCTCCAGTCTCTGCTATTGTGAGCCATTGATTTGGAGAAATGGTTTGGGGGACATGAAAAGGTTGAAAAAGGCTTTTGAAAAAGCTTGAAGGAAGAAAAGGGAAAAGGCAAAAACTCAATTGAGAAGCTTGAAAAGGGTAAGAAAATTCTTGAACAAATTAAACACAAAATAGATGAATTCATAGCAAAAATTAGAAGAGATGCATCATTAGATTGGAGGAAAAAACTTTAGGAGATGCAAAGCCCAATCAAAAAATCTCCAAGAGATGTACCGACTATCATATTAACATAGGGAAATAGAGAGAAGGCAAAAAGATGTTCAGTTAAGGTTGGTATGTTTAAAAAATTCTCGAGGAAAGTGAAACAGAATCAGCAAAAGATTTTAAACTCCAAAATAAGATTTAAAATCCAATTAAGGGGACTTCTAAAAAGACTAGATAAAAATCTGCTGGAAAAAACTTTGCTAAGTCTCTTTGGTAAAAGAGACCATATTAGTGAAAAGTGTCAACCATGAGAAAGTCCTTAAAGTCTGGATAACTCACAGTTCAAGGAGATATTTCGTAAGGCATTGAAGAGGCTAGGTCCAACTACAACTTAAGGCATGTTAGATTAGAATCTAACATACCTCGAGATACAAATGATTCTAATAGATAAAAACTCTAAGAGGGATTGGACAAAAGCCGAAGGAAAGAGAATGGCTAGACTAACAAAACCACCGGAATTAAGCATTGGGCCGAAGCCCAAGGAAGGAGCTTAATAAAACCTAGTCCCTCGAAGCCTTTATGCATATTCTCTCCTACGAGCATGGCTTGTAAAATGGTAAAGATCTTACAAGCTTAGCATAATTTGGAATAAAATTGGTATCTAAAAAGATATATAATCTTAGTTAAATTGCTTTAAGAGAACTGTCCTAAACCCCTCTATAAAGCACTGCATAGCAAAACCCAAGAAATAGGTTAATGAAACCTTTGCAGGCATTTTAGAGCTTATTAATTCCTAATTTCCTTCTTGAATTCTCCTAACTTAAGCTTCAGAGGCTCTTGAAAAGGAGAAATCCCGTCTTTTAGGAGTTGTTTTACATATGATCCTTGGACAATAGTGCAAGTTCCTCAAGGTTTCAACCGAATCCTAGAAAAACAACTATGTGTTGAAATAGAATTAGTCAAATTTTTAGTTAGAGTTCATTGTTTTTGAGTAGAAATCTTTGATTTTGGGCTATCATTTCGCAATTTTATTGAGTCAATTTTAGTTCTTCCCCTATTTGTACAACTCTTCTTCTTCTTTCATTGTTTTTCATTTCATTCCCTTAGTCCTGAATTTTATGGCGTTTTTTATTGATTTCAGTTCCCCTTTTCCTTGTTTTTCATCCAATTTTGTTCTGATTTTTCACTTTGGACTGAGTTTTCGGTTGTTTGAGGCTTCCATGGATGAAGATTGAGAGTTTTAGGTTTAACTCATTTTACGAGGATACCCCTACCTCAGTGAGTTTACCCTGTTCTCTAGGCTTCGATCTCTCTAGGCAATTGCTTAAGTGGCGCATAATTTGGTTCACTTTAATCGAGTTTTTAGCCCCCATTTGTAATCTTACTTTAATACAGTAACTTATTTTAATATTAGTTTGGTTAATGAATTTTAGATATTTAATATTCATTAGGAGTTGAGGTAGTATCAAGATGTTAATGGTAGTGGTACGTTGCTTTTATGGATTGACGGTTAATTAATATTAGTGCAAGGAAAAAGTCAGACTTGTTTATAGTTCATTGATTTCATGGGTTTTAAATTTAGTTCAACATCAAATTAGACTTTCATGCTCAGGTTGTTCATTTCTTGATGAACAACTTTAAGATATGGGAACATTAGTGTATGTGGCACCTGGGTTCTAATTAACTAGTATCTTGCCGTGTAAATAGTCTAGTTATTTAGTGTTCATTTGTTTTATTTTTCACCACGTAGCAGTCAACATTAGTCTTAATATGTTAGATTGTAGGTCATTTGTGACCTAATTTACTACGCCAGTCCTATGGAGACAACCTGTGAGTACTAAGATGTCGGTCATGCGCTTACAACTTAATTGCACGCCCAACGAGAATTTAAAAAAATCATAGTGAATCCTATATCCTCCCTCTCCTAAAAAATTAAAAGAAAAGAATTTGCTTCACTATTTGTTGTAACTTGTCTTATTTGACCTATGGTTTCAACACTCTTTTCTGAGTTCGCATAAAATTTTTCACCAAAAGAACTACAAAAATCAAAAAAAAAATAAGGATTTTAATGCAAGGAGATACAATTAGAATGATTTTTAGTTGATTAAGCAACAGTTCTACAATTCTATTAGAAATCAACCTAGGAGAATTCTTATGATAAGTGAGAGATGCACAAAAGGTAGGTTGGAGAGAGAGCTCATGTGACATTGCAAGGCGAAAGAGCGATGCTACTTGGGTATGTGAGGGACAGAGAGGAGTGAGATCTTGTTATCTAGTTAGGTTTTGAGCCTTAAGAAAAATAAAAGGGATTTAGGGCTTTAAGGCTCCATCTGGACCTTGGAAAATTTGATGGAAAGAAAATAATCTGGGAAAGTTAATTTTTTTCTTCTGCTTGATTTAGAGAAAATCACAAAGAAAAAAATATGGAGAAAAGTTTGGTGGAAAAATTGTTAGAAACAAGTAATAAAATTTTCCGCATAAATTTGTAAGGAAAGTCTGAGAAAAATTCCCAACCTCCTCCAACCTCACATTACTTAAATAACATCAACATGATTCAAGTAGTTCATCAATATTTAAATTTCTCACCCAAATTCTTATATTTTTTCCTCAATCCAAACAAGAGAAAAATACTCATTTTCTCCCTACTTTTTTTTCCTTCACATTTTTTCCCTTCAACTTTTCTTTCCACCAAATTTTCCAAGGTCCAAACGGAGTATAAAGAATTTATATATAAAAGAAAAGTAATTAAAATAAATAGGTGGAAGTGGAATGTTGAACTAGTTGGAGAAGACCGAAAGAGTGTGGATAAAAAATCGAACCAAGCTTCCTGATTCGCAATTTCGCTAAACACATTTTCCTTTTTGCACATCCTCTTCCCTAATCTAATCTTTCCTTATTTGCGGTTTAATATTTTTTTCCTCTTTTTATTTAATAAGATTGGATTAGCTTGAATTCTGATCTGAAACCTATGTGGGCCAAGATTCTTACTAAATCTATTTAAGGCAGCCAACATGAAATTCTTAATTTAAGTCCCGTAATGGCCCTCCATCTCAACATCCTATGTTCGGGCGCAAGCAATGTGCTAAATTACTAATGAATGCATGAACAAATTTGTTTATCAAGAACAAACACATGATTCAAGTTTTGTAATTTAATGATAGTGAAAGTTTTTAGGATACCATGGGCTTGTTCATTTTAACATTTATAATCGCTACAAGATGAAGCACTATTTTTTGACGGACTTTTTGACGGAAAAAAGTGGGTTTTTTTACTGAAAGCATATGTTTTGATAGAAATTTTGACGGAAGTTATGTCCGTCAAAAACTCTTGATCGAAATGGCCATTTCGACCAACCCGTCAAAAATTTTGACGAAAAAATTTTGATGGATTGACATTCCGTCAAAATTTATTGTGACGGGGTGATTTTGACGGACGATAACCGGCCAGAATTTGTGACGAACCCTTTTTTGACGGACTGACAGTCCATCAGTGCATATTTTGAAGGGCATTTTGACGGACTAACAGTCCGTCAGTGTACATTTTGATGGAATTCACCCCGTCACAGCCTGGACGATTCCGTGGATTATAATGGTGCAAGAAATTTTTGACGGACAGATTGACGGACTCGGTCGCAACTTTTGACCGATTATAGTTTTTCCGTCAAAATTGCCATCACATATTTGACTTAAATTTCAGGAAAAAAATCATTTTTACAACATGCTATGTGGAGCAATATAATACCATTTGTTGACGTAATTTTGTTTAGAAAATAATAAAATTTTAAAATTTTAAATTTGAAATTGAACAATTTGAATTTATAATTTTGAACTTCGTACAATTCCATGTACATATGATATTTTAAATTTTTAGCTTCAAGATTTAGAGCTCAGATGTAACAAAAATTGCATAAATAAAATAAAATAAAATAAAATAAATAACACAATCCAGTTTTCCCCCTTATATTTGATACAGTGCTCCTCCTACCTCTTACTCGGATTTTATATCTCTCTTTCCAAGTTTGTGAACAAAAAATTACAACCTAAAATCCTAAATTGAGAAACATACAATTCAAAATCACCTAATTGCATATATGAGAAAATATGATCTAAAGTTACAACCTATAGGAATGTCTAGTCAACCCAAGTATCTTCAAACTTGCAACATAAAAAGTAGGAAGTATATTAAAAATAATTATCGCACCTAAACTTAGAACTAAATTTTAAACCTGCAACATGAAATAGACTAGTCATAGTGTTGGCATTCACAACCATGGGCACCTCATCTCCATCATCCCAGCCATCCACCTTTCGTTATTACAATTTTTAAATAAAACCCAAAAATCAAATTCATGAAAAGATTATTTTAATTTCCCATCAATGGTGTGATCAATTGGCAGTTATGTTCTCATTCAACAACATAATTGAATCTAAAAGATTAATTTAATTTCAGATCTAAATTTTTATTATTTCAGCTAATGTTTTTCAAATGTTGGAGTTATTTTTTGAAATTTTGAAACTAACTGTTAAAAAATTCAGAAATTATGCACATAATTTTGGAAATTTCAGATATGACATTTCAAAAATTCAGATCTTAAATTTCAAAAAATTCAGACCTAGTGTAGTTATTAGAATTCTCAGCCTAAATTTTGAAAATTTCAGAGATGCAAGTTGAAATCTTCAACTTTAGATATAATTTCCCGAATTTAGCTTCTTCGATTTTGAAAATCAAACCACAAATTTTTAATATACTTCCTTTCCCCTCGTGAAAATCAAACCATAACTGGTCATAATTTCAGCTAATGTTTTTCAAATGTTGCAGCTCATTTTTTGAAATTTCGAAGCTAGCTATTGGAAACTCAGAAATTATGCACCTAATTTTAGAAATTTTAGATCTGAAATTTTGAAAAATATAGATCGAAATTTCGAAAAATTCAGACCTAATGTAATTATTAGAATTCTTACCCCAAATTTTTAAAATTTAGAGATGGAAGTTGAATCTTCAGTTTTAGACATAATATCCCAAATTTGACTTCTTCGATTTCGAAAATCAAACCACAAATTTTGAAATTTTGAAATGAATTCTCATATTTGAAATTGAGTGACAAAAAGAGAGATATTACCTTAACCAAAAACAAAAATTATAGTTGCATGCCCTTCTTCACCCTCACCGCCGATCTACCCCTTCCCATCGGGTCTTTGGCTTGCCTTCGCTTGGATGACCACCTTTAGAGAGTTTGGGGGGGGTGGGGAAAGAAAGGAAAATGAAGCATTTGCTGGTAAAAGATGAGGAAGGAGGATGGATGGAACAAGATGTGCGCATTTGGTGGAGAAGAGCTATTTCTGGTTAATAAAAACCAAGAGATAGAGGGAGTAGAGAGTGTAGAGAAAGAAGGGGGGCAACAGGAAATGGGATTTGAGAGGAGAGAGAAAGAAGGGGGGTGGGTGATGGAAAAATAGGAAATCACTAAAAATAACAAATTTGGTTAAAAAATAATTTTCCAAATAAATTGATGGACGTGTTAGTGATTTGACGAACCCATCATAATTTTAACAGTACTTTTTCTATTTTGACAGGCTATCCATCAAAATTTTTTTTCATCCCGTCAGAATTTGCTTTGAGATGTGCATGAGCAGTAAATTCATCACTCCATTAGCTTTGCAGTCAAAATGACTGTCACACTTTTTGACGGGCTAATAGCCCGTCAATAAATTCCGTCAAAATTTTGTTTCCTCCTAGCGGCCCCTAATATTTGTCAATGGCTAAGATTATGGTTAGTGGTTACCATCATTTACCAGCAGTTAGTAACATTTACGAATAGTGCTTACTTGCTTAGAGATAGCAGATAATGGTTAGTCAGCATTTACTAGCGTTTACTGTGTTTAGTAGCTGAAAATGTTAGAGGTTAACAACTAGCAAAGTTTGGGAGTGCTTATGAGAAGTTAGCAGTTACCATTACTTTCTAAATGCTAAAATAAATAGGATCAGAAATGGACTAGATGGTAAGCAAAGTAATGAATTTTAGAACACTTTTCACTTTAATATTCCAAGATATAGCTAATGAATAAATTAGTCCATAACTTTCTGAAAACAATAATTTAGTATCTTGAGACTTAATTAAGTTGGAATTTAATCCTTCTCTAGACAAAACACTCTTTTTTTTTTTTTTTGGCGGTCATGTTACATATGATACAAAAGTGACCAAACCATATGCTATATTCCTGACTTGTATAGCCAACCTATATGCATCTTTAATCTTCAAGCTATTTATTTTCTAATCATACAACAAGTAAATTGATCTGTGAACTACTTACAACTTTCAACCAAAACCCCTAACTCTATGGGACATATCTCAGAGTTGATGCAACTTGAGACCAAAGCAGTTTAGCCAGCACAGATTTCTGCCTGCTAGCCACGTTGCAATGCTAGACTAAGTGTCTTCCTGAGCACAACCCCTTTTGCTCTAAGAGCCAATTGAAAACCAGAGCCTCCTGGTAACTTAGAAGAGTTGAATGGTCACATATTGCTATTAGGCTTATCAGCTTATATCTCCATTCCAACTAGCTGATTTCCATGCACTATCATGTGAATCGTTACACCGGCTTCCATCATGCTGTCACCATATTCGTAGACCATGCAATCTTGATTCTCACAAGATCTCTGATGACATTTCTAACTGACAGTCCTTGATAATTTATCCATATCTAACAGTTCTTAGCACTACATGTTGTTTGCTTAGCGTCATCTCTAGGGCAATCCTAACTATCTAAAAGCAGGATTTATTGATATATATCCAAATAGATCATATCATTTCAATGGGTTCATGTCCTGATCGCTAGTTCTATTGTGGGAACCATACTTTCTCAATCTTGTAACATTCTATAAAAAATTTGACCTAAAATATGATTCTTTATGGTCATTTAACTTTTTAAAAGAGGTTCTACACCCTATATATGGTATCAACGAAAACATCGACTAAGGTATAGTAATGCTACTAGTATAATGATAGTAATTAAAAAATGTCCAAACCAAAACACACTAGTACCTACTTTTTTAAAGAAACACAAATAAAAACATAGTGAAATTATAAAAGTATCCCATTTTTAGCAGTCAAGACGTAATTTCTAAAAGCTTCTAATAAGAAAAAGATAGATTATTCATCTATTGAACTCTCAAGGTACTAAATTATTATTGTAACAAACTTATAGACGACGTTATTTAGTGGTCATACCTCAACATTTTTTTTAATAAGAAACAAAAATACTTCATTAATGAAAAGCTACACAGCATCAATGAATATATCCTAAAAAAGAATAAATCCAAAACATCAAAATAAATCCTTATCTCAAGCAATTTAATGGTAAATTTAATGTCGACTAGCTCTAAACTTGTACCCTTATTCTTGCCACGAACTGCATTCTTTAACGTCCATGCTTCTTTCTTGAATGTCAACGAGTTATAATATAACTTCAAAGAGTAAGTGTCTATTTGAAGCGATAGATTACACTTCAAAGGTCATTGTAGAACAATATGAAATTCCATAGTTGACTCATTCATTAATCAAAATAAATAAATCCAATATGATAACACTCAAATCATTCTCCACAATAAAGTCAATTGTCAAACTCCTAAACAATGATAAATAGCACAAATTAGCAATGACTCAAACTTACACCATGGTGAGAAACCCAACTCATACTAGAGGTGAAGAGAATAAACAACCACACTCCCAGAAATGGAGAGAAAATTCATTGAAGATGTACAACTAAATACCTAGCAATTAAATAAACTTGAAGCATGAAAATTGAGTGTGTGATTTGGTAGTAGAATGGTTCACCCAACTTGGGAGCCTATGCCTGGTATTTGTGATAACATGTACAAAGTAGATTACATTTATATCCCTAATATATCTCTTATTACACCTCCTCAAGCTGATCGGGGTCGCACGGACAACTTGGGCTTTAAATATAAAAATTGCTGGGAAGTTAAAAGTTTAGTAAGAATATTAGTATTTGAGAGCAGTAGTGATATAACGAATGACAAGATCTCTATAAAGCAACACGTTCCTGAACAAAATGGTAATCCACAGTGATGTGCTTGCTTCGATCATACTAAACAGGAATGGCAGTCATGTATGTAGCAGCGACATTATCACGATATGAGTGGATAGGTGTTGTAAGTGAAATGCCGACAGATGTGGATTTTATATGTATGTTTTAAAACCCTTTTTACTTGCAAGTGCACAAAGTTAATTGTAGACTAGCGAGTATTGGGGTGTCGATCCCGCGGGGAACAATAGTGATTCTTAAACTTAACCTTTCCGATTACAAAGAATAATCACAATTTTATGAGTTCGACTATCAATATAATTTAAGGAACAAAAGAAGAGTAAGTGAGTAGCAAAGTAGAGAGAATTCAAATAGGAGAAAAATCTAGGACTTCGGATTTCACCTTTGATGCCAATATTAATTACTAATTCAAATGGGGATTCAATTTGTCTCTTGTTCAACCTAAGTTACAAGCATTAGGTCATAAATTAAAAAGATGATTATAATTACAAAGTGACATAATTTACCTAGTGGTTTAGCATGAATTATTCTTTTTAGACATAACTCATCTAATTTCTAGCATAAATTATTCAATTTAAATAATTATAATTTTAAGTCCAATTACATAATCATCATATTAGCCTACAAGGTCTAATATTCATTTGAGATAGCAAATTAAACTAGTGTCATCAATATGATTAAACATTAGTATTGAAATATATGAGTAGATGATGATCAAATGTAAACTCAAGATTATGCAAAAGAGACAAGAACAATCCCATAAGAATTTAGCAAAATAATATTATTACCAAGGATCCATCCTAATCCTAAAATGAGTAGTTTAGCCGGCCATAGTTAGCAAAAACACCATTGGAATTGGTATATTTCACTTCCTATGTCCAAACCTTATACTCAATTACACAAAATTATGAAACTTAGTGTAAACTCTCAAAGTTGACTCACAAATGAGATGAGAAGAGAAGAGAAAAATAGCTAATGAAGCTTATTTTCTTCCAAACCTCTCAACCCAAATTGTTTTGTCTTCCAAAGATTCTCTCTAGAAAAATGAAAGATGGAAGAATAAGAAGATGCTTGAGTAAGAGAGTGGATGAATGTGTGTGTGTCCTTTTTCCCTCAACCTTGGCTCCTTTTATAGTGGAAAATCCACCCCTTAGGATACCCCCAAAATTAATGGAAATTAATTCCAATTAATTTGGGATGTTACATACATGGTTATGGCTAGTCATAAGTATAATATTAATTTTCTTAATTGCTTTGACTAAGTAAACAATTGATCACGTGGAGAATAGAGATGAAGAGTAGATGAGTTGATGTTGGCTTGGAGTTGCTGGGAGGCATGACTGGGCTGCAGCATAGGCCCATACGGAAAGAAAGAAGAGAAGGAAAAAATGAAGGGGGAGGCAGGCTAGAGCCACTGGGACGTCAAAACAGGCCCAAACGGAGGGAGAGAAGAAGTGTGGGAATGAGGAGGAGAAAGCTGGTGCTGGGCCAGGCCCAGGCGGAGGAAAAAAAAAGAGAGAGAGAGAGGAGGCTGGGTTGGAGTTTGACAATGGGCCGCGATGCACAGGCCCAAGCATGGCTGCCTTGCTCTTCTTCTTTTCATTCTTTTGGGCTCTTGGACTTGGACTTTAGGCATTGCACTTGTGAAAAATCTAAGTAAAATTGAACAACTCCTCCCAAATTCTTTCATTTTATTTCTACCTGAAAATTATATAAAATATGCATTATTTTCCATAAAAATATATTTCAAAGACATAAAAGTAGGTGCAATGAAGGAGAAAGTTATATATAAAATATGAATTGTCAACTCCTCCACACCAAGACTTTGCTAGTCCTCGAGCAAAGAATATCATTAATGCATATATTCATTTAAACCATCAAGATGAACAAGATTAAGGAAGAAAATCAAGTGATCTAACTATGAATGTCCACTCCAAATCACATATATCAATTCACTACCAACCCACAACTTATTATCAAAGATTTCCAATTCCGACCAAGTCAATAGGCTAAAATTCAAGTAAATTAAGTACACAACGAAACCAAGTAGTAAACCATAAGAACAAAATTTCACCCCACTTAACAAAAATCACAAGAGCATTTTTCAAAATCGAGTCCCTAATGCCAAATCAAATAATTATTTTTTTTTTTGTTTTTTTTGTGAGCTTTTCTATTTTCATAAGTTACTTGATTTCATGTGCTTTCTTGAGTGGATAAAGATATGAATAACGATAACACTCAGAGAAACACTTAGTACATATTCAGGCAATTAAAGATATGGATATAGATAGGACCTGAACATTGGTACCGAAAGCAGAACTTAATTAATTTCATTTATTTGATTTTTGTTTTTTTTTTTGATTGAAAAGTCAATGGGAAACTCAATGCTTAACGAATACTCATCACGACATTATAAATGGGGTTACATCTCATACTCAAAATCGATTACATAGTGACATTAGCACAGCAAAAATTTTGGCCTTCAACTAGTCAAGGCTAGAAATAATCTCTAATGAGCATGGGTCACATGAATCAAATCCATATAATAGGAATAAGACATGCACAATTAGGACACTCAATCTCTTCCCAAAATCAAATTCACCCATAAATTTTCAAGTTTAATCTTTCTCAAAATTTTCATTTTGCCTTCCCCCCACACCTAAACCTCACATTGTCCTCAATGTAGAAAACAATAAGATAAAGAAAAATGGAGAAAAGAGCAATACAACCTGATAGCACGAGGAAAGTTGTTTCCATGTAAGCAAAGCAATCACACTCCCAAAGCGCCTTCACAACCATTACCAACCTCAAAAGCCAAAAACCAAGTACAGAATCACATTCAATAACACAAGCACACCTTGATTAAAAAAAAATATAAAAATAAAAATAAAAATAAAAGACTCAAAATCACCTAAAAAGATTGGGTTGCCTCCCAACAAGCGCTAAGTTTAATGTCTTCAGCCAGACAATGCCCCACCACTAATCACAGTAGACAGGGTCGACCAAGTTGATGGATTCAATCAAACCAGGGTTAATATCATGAGTCACAACAGGTTTCAAACGTTGACCATTAACCATAAGAACTCTACCATCTTGAGGATCCAAAATTTGAACTGCCCCAGAGGGAAACACTTGTTGGACAACAAAATGACCATCCCATCTAGATCTCAACTTGCCAGGAAACAGTTTAAGCTTAGAGTTAAAAAGCCAAACCTTTTGATTAGGTTCAAAAGATTTACGAGAAATCGTTTTATTATGAAAAGCTTTGGTTTTGGCCTTATAAATCTTAGCATTCTCATAGGCTTCATTACGCAACTCTTCCAACTCATTTAATTGAAGCCTATGGTTAGAACCTGCTTGTTTCATATCAAAATTAAAAGTTTTAATAGCCCAAAAAGTACGGTGTTCTAACTCAACCGGCAAGTGACAAGCCTTACCAAAAAGAAGCCAGTAAGGAGACATCCCAATGGGAGTCTTATAAGCAGTATGATAGGCCCAAAGAGTATCATGCAATCTCAAAGACCAGTCTTTTCTATTAGGTCGAACCGTTTTTTCAAGGATAGACTTAATTTCACGATTTGACACCTCAACTTGACCACTAGTCTGAGGATGATAAGGAGTAGCTACTTTATGAGTCACAGAATACTTCCTAAGCAAAGCCTCAAAAGATCGATGACAAAAGTGACTCCCTCCATCACTAATAAGGGCTCTAGGGGTTCCACATCGACAGAAAATGTACTCTTTCACAAACTTGACCACAGCCTTGTGGTCATTAGTCCTAGTAGCTTGAGCTTCCACCCACTTTGATACATAATCAACAGCAACCAATATGTATATAAAGCCAAAAGATGGGGGAAAGGGACCCATGAAATCAATGCCCCACACATCAAATATTTCAACAATCAGAATAGGGGAAAGGGGCATCATATCACGATGGGACAGGGCACCCATACGTTGACAACGCTCACAAGCAAGACAGAATTTGTGAGCATCTCTAAACAGAGTGGGCCAAAAGAACCCACTTTGTAGGACTTTAACAGCTGTCCTACGACCTCCAAAGTGACCACCACAAGCATAAGAGTGATAAAATGTGAGAATACTATGGATTTCACTCTCGAGGACACATCGTCGTACCACTTGGTCAGGGCAATGTTTGAAAAGACAAGGATCTTCCCAATAGTAATGTCTTACCTGTAAGAAGAACCTATCTTTCTCTTGTTTGGACTAGTAAGGAGGAATCTTCCTAGTGACGAGGTAGTTCACAATGTGAGCAAACCAAGGGAGAGGGGCACGTGACACAGCAAATAGTTGCTCATCAGGAAAGTGGTCAGAAAATCGAACTGAGTCCTCAGTATACTCAGTAATGATTCTAGACAAGTGGTCTGCAACAGAATTTTCAGATTCTTTCCTATCTTTTATTTCAATATCAAACTCTTGGAGCAACAAAATCCATCTAATGAGTCTTGGCTTAGTGTCATTCTTAGCCAATAAGTGTTTTAATGCAGCATGATCAGTAAACACAATCACTTTAGAACACAAAAGGTATGGACGGAATTTATCAAGTGCAAATACCACAGCTAGCAACTCTTTCTCAGTAGTAGAATAATTCTTTTAAGCATCAGTGAGAGTTCTACTAGCATAGTATATGACATGAGGCATTCTATTGACCCTTTGACCCAAAACAGCCCCAATAGCAAAATCAGATGCATCACACATGATCTCGAATGGCAAAGAAAAATCAGGGGGTTGCACAATAGGAGCTGACACCAACAAAGATCGAAGCTTTTCAAAAGCTTGCACACAAGAGTTATTAATCACAAAAGGAGTATCTTTGGTAAGAAGATTAGTAACTGGACGAGCCACTTCGCTAAAATCCTTAATAAATCTCCTATAGAAACCAGCATGACCAAGGAAAGATCTGACTTGCTTCATAGAAGAAGGCACAGGCAAATTAGAAATCAGATCAACCTTGGCTTTATCAACCTCAATCCCTTTTTTGGACACTTTATGTCCCAAAATAATCCCTTCTTGGACCATAAAATGACTCTTTTCCCAAGTCAAAACAAGATTCACTTCTTCACATCTTTTCAGCACAATGGATAGATTAGCAAGGCACACATCAAAGGAAGAACCGAAAATAGAGAAATCATCCATAAACACTTCCATGAAATTATTAATATAATCAGAAAATATGGCCATCATACATCTCTGGAATGTGGAAGGTGCATTCCCAAAAGGCATCCTCCGATAAGCAAAGGTACCTGACGGGCATGTAAATGTGGTTTTCTCTTGGTCTTCAGGATAGACAGGTATTTGGTTGTAACCAGAATACCCATCTAAAAAGCAGTAAAAACTTTGTCCAGCTAACTTTTCCAAAATTTGATCAATGAATGGGAGGGAAAAATAGTCTTTTCTAGCGACAGAATTCAGCTTTCTGTAATCAATGCACACCCTCCACCCCGTGGTCTGTCTAGTGGGAATTAGTTCACCTTCATTATTCTTAACCACAATTATGCCAGATTTCTTAGGAACTACTTGAACTGGACTGACCCATTGACTATCAGAAATAGGGTAGATAATGCCTGCATCCAAAAGCTTAACTACCTCTTCCTGGATAACTTTTTTCATGTGAGGGTTCAGTCTACGTTGCATTTGCCTAACAGGTTTAACATCATCCTCTAAATGAGCTCTGTGCATACAAATTGTGGGACTAATCCCTTTCAAATCAGCAACCGACCATCCAATAGCACCCTTATGATCAGACAAAACATGAATCAACTCTTCCTCTTGATCACAAGATAGAAGAAAAGATATAATAACCGGTAGGGTCTCTTTGGGGCCTAAAAACATATACTTGAGTGAATTAGGGAGAGGTTTTAACTCAAGTTTAGGTGGAGATACAATAGAAGGTGACATAGGAGAACTAGCCAAGGCCGGAAGAGGTTCATATGTGAACACCCAAGAGGAAGACTCAAGATAAGGAGTGGAGTCAAGAATAAAATTCATCTCACTTATGGTACTTTCCAATTCAAATAACCTCAAATCCCCATGAGAAAGACAGGTTCCCAAGGGATCACTATTCAGAATAGCAGGCAAGACTTCTTCAATCATACCATCAATCATATCAACAAAGAAGCATTCAGATTCATCTTCAAACACAGGTTGAGCAGAAGCTTTAAAAATGTTAAGCCTAACCCTCATGTTCATGACCGAGACATCCATGATTCCCGACCTACAGTTAATGATAGCATTAGCTGTGGCTAGGAAGGGACGTCCTAAAATAAGAGGGATCTGCTTAGAAGCATGACTAGGGTCCATATCCAACACAACAAAGTCAACAGGAAAGAATCCTTTATCAATTTGCACTAAGACATCATCTATTCGCCCCCTAGGAGTCCTAACCGACCTATCAGCAAGTTGAAGGGTACAGTTGGAAGGTTGCAGTTCACCTAATCCCAACTCTAAGTAAACAAAATATGGTATCAAATTGACGCTAGAACCCAAATTCAAAAGTGTCCTTTCAATTTTGTGATTGCCAGTAAAACATAAAATGGTAGGGACACCAGGATCTTTGAACTTAGGGGGAGTATCACATTTCAGAATTAAACTTACTTGTTCACTTAGAAGAACCTTTTTAGACATGTCATCTTTAGATTTTCTTTTAAAAGTGCACATGTCTTTAAGGAACTTAGCATAGGCTGGGATCTGTCTAATTACCTCTAAGAGGGGAAGATTGACCTTAACTTGCTTAAAAGTCTCTAAGATGTCATCTCTTTGCTTGTCTTTCTTGGAAGGGAAAGGAGCATCCAAAGCTTGAGGGTAAGGAACCCTTGGCTCATATGTCACAATAGGGTTAGACACAACAGGAGAGGGGGATAGGTCATTCTCTTTTTCAATCTCAAGGTCACTCTTCATGGTCTTAAGTCCTTCATCTTTATCATGTTTCTTCTCACTCCCCTTGTTATCCACTTCTTTACCACTCCTAAGAACCATTACAGCTTTCAATTGTTCAAATTGCTGGCCTTTAGGGTTCTAGATGGGATGACTCGAAAGTTTTCCTTCTTCTCTTTTACCTACAGCTATGGCTAGTTGCCCAAGTTGGGTTTCTAATTTAGTTATAGATTGTGAGTGAGAGTCAACTATATGCATTTTAGACTCAATGCCTTGGATCTTAGAATCAACATTTTGCACAACAGAGGTCAAGGTTCCAAGGGTAGAAATTACCTTGTCTATATCAGAGCTCCCAGATGGAGCTTGATGGGAAGAGGAAAGAGCATATCTCTGGTTTTGAAAACCAGGAGGGGTAGGTCTGCTAGACTAAGTCTGAGGATTCTCAACATTTTAAGACCTCCATGAAAAATTAGGATGATTCCTCCAACCATGATTATAGGTATTAGAATAAGGGTTGTTGGATGGAGGAAATCCTTGGGTAGCATTTACTTGTTCAGTCACACAGTCAGACTTACCAAGATATGGACAATCAACAGAAGCATGCATGGGACTAGCACAAATTGAACACACATCTTGCATATTAGGGGCATTAGACGCTTTATTTTATACATAACAATTGATCAAATTTCTTAGCTAAAGCATCAACTTTACTAGAAAGGTCAATTGAATGTGAAACCTCATAAATCCCCCCTTTACTTCCTAAGTGTCTAGACAAATCAGAATGTGAGGAAGTAGCATGCAAGTGTGAATTTTCACTCAAATGTTCAAATAGTTCCCAAGCTTCTTCAGGAGTTTTGTACAAAAAACTACCACCACATGATGCATCAACCATTTGCCTATTATGCTCATCTAAGCCAGAGTAAAAACTCTGGACAAGTTGCCACATAGGGACCTCATGATGAGGACAACATCCCAACAATTCTTTAAACCGTTCCCAACTTTCATGCAATTGCTCATTTTTATTTTGTGAGAAGGTGGTTATAGCACGTCTTAAGGCAGTCAGTTTACCAATGGAGAAAAACTTTTTCAAGAATTTCTTTTGCAATTGATCCCAAGTGGTGATATTGGTCTTAGTGTCCAACCAAGTTTTAGCTTTATCTTTTAAAGAAAAAGGAAAAAGCCGCAAGCGAAGAGCATCATCAGAAATATTATTTAAGAACACAGTAGAGCAAATCTCTAAGAATGCATCAACATGCTTGAAAGGATTTTCAAACTCTAGCCCATAAAACGACGGAAGCATTTGGATAAGAGAATGTTTAATCTCAAATGGCACCGTAACAGTGGGCATACGGGTTCTTGTTGGTGAGTCATAAGTGGCAGGAGTGAAATATTCTTTAAGTTGCTTAGGTGGTGGGGTTGGTTGTTCTTCAGCCATTTTGTTCTTAGATTCTGATTTCTTAGCTCTTATCTCACGAAGAGAGCGTTCAATTTCAGGATTATATGGTTCAAGATCTAAGCACAAAGAACGTCTACCAAATATATACCAACAAACAACAAAAAGAAAAGAATGTAATCACCACAATAATAACCACCAAACAAAATAAAAGAGAAAAAAGAAAAGAGAGATAAGAAGAGAGAAATGAAAAAAAAAAATAAAAATAAAAAATAAACAAATAAAAGAAAGAACCAAGGGAACGGGGAAAATAACAAAAAATAATAAAGCAAAATAAAATAAATAAATTAAAAAAAAACAAAGGAAATAAAAGGGGAAGGGATTGTTAGATTAGGTGCAATAAATAAAATTAAAAAAAAAGTTAGATTAGTTTGTTAGATGAGTGGGGAAAGGGAAAAAAAATTAAAAAAAAAATAGATTAGGTTAGAAGGGATAGGGAAAATAGTTAGATTAGAAAGGAGCGGGAAGAATAAAAATAAAATGGTTAGATTAGGAGGGATTGGGGAATGAAACAACAAAAGAAAAGGGAAGAGGAAGGAGAATAAAATAAATAAAATTGTTAGATTAGCAGGGAAGAGGGAAAAAAGAAATAAATAAAAGGAAGAGAAAATTTAAAAATCACTATTCGTTCTCCGGCAACGGCGCCAAAAACTTGATGTGGATTTTATATGTATGTTTTAAAACCCTTTTTACTTACAAGTGCACAAGGTTAATTGTAGACTAGCGAGTATTGGGGTGTCGATCCCGCGGGGAACAATAGTGATTCTTAAACTTAACCTTTCCGATTATAAAGAATAATCACAATTTTATGAGTTCGATTATCAATATAATTTAAGGAACAAAAGAAGAGTAAGTGAGTAGCAAAGTAGAGAGAATTCAAATAGGAGAAAAATCTAGGACTTCGGATTTCACCTTTGATGCCAATATTAATTACTAATTCAAATGGGGATTCAATTTGTCTCTTGTTCAACCTAAGCTACAAGCATTAGGTCATAAATTAAAAAGATGATTATAATTACAAAGTGACATAATTTACCTAGTGGTTTAGCATGAATTATTCTTTTTAGACATAACTCATCTAATTTCTAGCATAAATTATTCAATTTAAACAATTATAATTTTAAGTCCAATTACATAATCATCATATTAGCCTACAAGGTCTAATATTCATTTGAGATAGCAAATTAAACTAGTGTCATCAACATGATTAAACATTAGTATTGAAATGCATGAGTAGATGATGATCAAATGTAAACTCAAGATTATGCAAAAGAGACAAGAACAACCCCATAAGAATTTAGCAAAATAATATTATTACCAAGGATCCATCCTAATCCTAGAATGAGTAGTTTAGCCGGCCATAGTTAGCAAAAACACCATTGGAATTGGTATATTTCACTTCCTATGTCCAAACCTTATACTCAATTACACAAAATTATGAAACTTAGTGTAAACTCTCAAAGTTGACTCACAAATGAGATGAGAAGAGAAGAAAAAAATAGCTAATGAAGCTTATTTTCTTCCAAACCTCTCAACCCAAATTGTTTTGTCTTCCAAAGATTCTCTCTAGAAAAATGAAAGATGGAAGAATAAGAAGATGCTTGAGTAAGAGAGTGGATGAATGTGTGTGTGTCCTTTTTCCCTCAACCTTGGCCCCTTTTATAGTGGAAAATCCACCCTTTAGGATACCCCCAAAATTAATGGAAATTAATTCCAATTAATTTGGGATGTTACATGCATGGTTATGGCTAGTCATAAGTATAATATTAATTTGCTTAATTGCTTTGACTAGGTAAACAATTGATCATGTGGAGAATAGAGATGAAGAGTAGATGAGTTGATGTTGGCTTGGAGTTGCTGGGAGGCATGACTGGGCTGCAGCATAGGCCCACACGGAAAGAAAGGAGAGAAGGAAAAAATGAAGGGGGAGGCAGGCTAGAGCCACTGGGCCGTCAAAACAGACCCAAACGGAGGGAGAGAAGAAGTGTGGGAATGAGGAGGAGAAAGCTGGTGCTGGGCCAGGCCCAAGCGGAGGGAAAAAAAAGAGAGAGAGAGAGGAGGCTGGGTTGGAGTTTGACAATGGGCCGCGATGCACAGGCCCAAGCATGGCTGCCTTGCTTTTTTTCTTTCATTCTTTTGGGCTCTTAGACTTGGACTTTAGGCATTGCACTTGTGAAAAATCCAAGTAAAATTGAACAACTCCTCCCAAATTCTTTCATTTTATTTCTACCTGAAAATCATATAAAATATGCATTATTTTCCATAAAAATATATTTCAAAGACATAAAAGTAGGTACAATGAAGGAGAAAGTTATATATAAAATATGAATTGTCACCGACATCAAACATAAGCTTGTTTAACCAAAATGTTTCAGCCACAGTGTAACCAAAAGCACAATATTCAGCTTCAATGGTTGATTTGGATACCGTAGGTTGCTTCTTGGAGCACCAGACAATCAAATTGGGTCCAAAATACACCGTATAACTAGTAGTTGAATGGCAAGTGTACTATAGCCATCCAATCCACATCAAAGTAAGCAACAATAATAGAAGCATAGCAGAAGGGCGAAGAAAGAGACCAAGATCTAGAGTATCCTGTAAGTACCTAAAAATATATTTGACAACAAGCATGAGCAGTATGGTAGGCATGTATGAATTGGAAAACTGCATGAACTGAATGTACAATATTAAGTCATGTCCTGGCCAAATACTGTAAAGCACCTATCATACTCCAGTATTGAGATGGATCTTCAAGTAGTTTACCATCATGAAGGGATAGAGTCATTTGGGCAGTAGAAGATGTCCTAACAGTTTTGATAGTCTGAAGTTAAAATTTATGAAGTAAATCAAGAACACATTTCTGCTGTGTTAGAAAGATGCTAGAAGGCGAATGAACCACCTAAAGACCTAAGAGGTAATGGAGGTCACCAAGATTTGTCATTGCAAACTATTGAGAGAGAATGGCAATGAAAGAATGCAAAATAGAAGTAGCACTCCCAATAAGGATGATATGAATAACACAGAGGAGAAGAATCAAAGTATGATGGCTAATATGATACACAAACATGAAAGGATCAGCCGTGCGATAGGTAAAACCTTGAGATAATAAAAAACTGTTGAAACCGTGAAACCAAGCTCAAGGAGCTTGTTTCAACCCATCGATGGCGTTCTTGAGACAACAAACATATTGAGGCTTATCAGAATGAACAAACTCAGGTGGTTATTTCATATAAACCTTCTCAGTCAGATGTCTATAAAGAAATGCATTTTTAACGTCTAACTGACAAAGAGGCCAATTAAAGAAACAACGAGAGGAATTAAGTGAATAGTAATAGTTTTAACAACAGGGTTGAAAGTCTCATGGTAATCAATACCTGCCTGTTAGTGAATACCATGGGTGACCAATCTAGCTTTGCATCTGTTCACAGTGCTATCAGATTTGTATTTCTCCCTATAAACCCACCTATTGCCGGCCAAGTTTTGCTTAGGATGAGACGGTAACAAGTCCCATGTGTTGCTAGCAATCAAAGCACTGTATTGCTAAGACATAGCTTCTCACCATTTAGAATGTTGAGAAGCTTCTTTGAAAGTGGTCGACTCAACCTCAGTAAGACATGTAGATAAGGAGAAAACACATTTAGGCTCAATAGTGCCCAACTTAGACCGGGTTTGCATAGGGTGAACATTAGTATGAGAGATGTCACACTACTCAGGTGCAGACACGAGCTCCACGGAAAGAGAATGAGGTGGTTCTGACCCAGAATAGCAATCACATGAGGACACACTACGAGGGCTGCCTTCAGGTATAAGAGGCAATGAAGAAGGGTCAGGAAAAGAGGGACAGCGGGTGTAGAAATAGTTATGCAGGTCGAGGGAAGAACCCGAGGAGGAGTGGGCCACAAAGGCTATGAAGCCAGGGATGAAACCGAGGGTGAGGAAACAAAGGCAGTGAGATAGAGATAAGAGAAGACACAGGATTCAAAGGAGCTAGTGCAGAAGACTCACCAGTAGATAAGGGAGTGGGAGCATGGGAGGGGTAAAAGTGATACTTAGAACCTCTTTCGGATAAGTCTTTGACACATGTGAAAGCTTATGGCACATTGTAGGGTAAGGAAACGATGTCTGATGAAATTGAACGTCACAACTTAGGTAAACATGGCCAATTTCAGGATCCAAGCACTGATACGCTTTGTAATAAGGGGCATATCCTAAGAAAACACATTCAATCAATCTCGGTTTGAGTTTATTTGTAGACGATGCCATAAGGTTTGGAAAACAGGCACACCCAAAGGGTTTTAGAAAATCATAGTTGGGCATTTTATAAAATAAAACTTCAAACGGAAACTTGTTTTACAGAACAAGGGTCGGTAAATGTTTAATAGTATAAACAGCAGTATAAACTACATCAATCCAAGAAGTTGCAAGAACAGAAGTACCTATAAGGAAAGCACATGTCATTTCTGGTAAGTGCCTATTTTTACATTCAGCAAGCCCATTATGTTGTTGTATACTAGGACAAGATTTTCAAACATAAAAGTCATGTTTTAAGAAGTGAGTTTTCTTGGGTGAATTATCAAATTGCAAACCCCCATCACTTTGAAATTGTTTAATCTTACAATTAAACAGGTTTTCAACCGAAGCTTGAAAATTGCAAAAATGATTAAAGACTTTTGATTTTTGTTTAACATGATGAATCCATATAAAGCGAGAGAAAATCATTAGTAAAAGATACATAATACTTGAAGTTATGGTGCGATAAAATAGGTGATTGCTAAACATAAAAATGTACTATTTGCAAAGGAGAAACAACATTATGCTCAACTAACTCAAAATGAACTCTATGCGACCTCGCCAAATGACAAGTCTTGCAACTATTATCAAACTTAGCATTTAATGGCATAGGATTAAATTTGCTCAAAAGAACTAAGAACGGAAGCACCACAATGTCTAAGAAGTTGATGCCAAATATGCCCAAACTCCCTTAGCAACATTAGCAGGAATGTGACCCTACATGACATGCGGGATAGACATTACCCACCCTAGATCTCCTGCAAGAGGACTTCACCTTTTGGTATTGTCCTTAAAACGAAAATAGAAGTCATTAAAAAATGACAATACAATTATTATCACGATGCACTTGTTTAACAGACATGAGGTTATGACGAAGTTAAGGGACATGCAAGACAAAATTAAGACAGAGGCCAAGAGGAAGTACTGACCTTAAGATTGCCGACACTAGAAATAGTAAGTAGATTACCATCACCAACGTTGACAAGACCTAAACCAGAATAAGGAGTTTTAGGTGGAAAATTACCTTCATCTGGCATCATATGAGATGCTGTAACTAACTTAGGATACCATACTTGTTACCCAACATCAGTAGCATTGAATATAGCATAGGTAGGAAGCACTAGTTGCTGACGAGGCTGATAACGATTAGGATAAGAGACAGCAGCATGCCCAGAGAATGACATCTGACAAATGAGGTTAGGTTGAGATTCTAAAATCCCTCCAATCTTATTACTACCTACATATAAGAGATTAGTGCTAGAAGTGGCAGCACAACAGTGCGAGATAGTGAAACAACAAAATTGCATAAAAAAGAACCTATAGGTATACTCCTAGAAGTACCTAATTGTTGTTGATTCTGCTCATTGTTGCTTCTATGATTGTTCTTGTTGTAGTAGCCCTTGGCCCCTTTATTAAAATTTTGGCCTCTGTTATTCTTGCCCTTGGTATTGACATTAGGTTGCTTAGTAGCATTAACGCCCCCTAAATCCAAAGTACTAACAGTGGAGCAAAGGCTTGATGACTAGGAACATCATAGTTCTTGGTGAATTTGGATCGTTAGTCAAATAAAATTAACTTGGAGGGAAGATCATCAAAAGATTGAGCACCAAGTAACATAGAATATGCACTCAGAAAGCTCTCATACTCCGAAAAATGTGGTAATCCAACAATTGTATACTGAATCAATTCTAGGTCAAAAACAAGTGATTGGATTGGAGCTAAGGAGTCAGCAATGGTCTTAATTATCCTCAAATAGTCATCCATGGATTGACTATCATCTTTAGACAAATTTGTGAGCATACGTTTTAAATCAAGTGCACAGGCAAGAATGACAGCATTAAAATGATGTTGTAGATGTTTCCAAATATCAAAACCATCAATCAAATCACGCACCTCACATAACAAATCCTTTGAAATAGTTGTAAAAACCCATGAACGAACTGATTGATCCACACATACCTAATAATGACAGTCGGGTTAGGTTGTTGAAGACCATGCATGTAAGTTAAAATCGAAGAAAGAGCGGGAATTGTACCATCAATCATACTAATGATCTGATGCATGACTATAAAAGATGAGAATTGAGTGTTCCATGACAAGGAATCATCAACATTGGTGAGTACAATTGTGACATATGTTGTGACATTTACCATCCAACTATTAGGCAATAATACAGGTAGGCCCTTGGTGTGAGGCTAAGGCAGCACCGAATCAAAGTCATGAACTTGTTGAGGCATTGTGTCAAGGAAAGAAGAGACATAAGGGGTTGCAGCAGAAGACGAACCGTGAACATGGTTAGGCGCGGTAGGAACACTGGAAGGCCAATGCGAGAAGCCACCATGAATCACTAGAATGGAAAATCCCGCAGATGGGAAAGAGCCCACTAGCATAGGCTAAATAGTGGCAGTGGTGGTGGTAGTGGCAGAAAGGCCGAGGCAAACCCTGAGTTGAAACAACTTGTTAGTCGGACACTATGAATCCACCCGATTAAGAATTCATTGGCCGAGATGTGTTCAATGAATTAGCGTTTGGTGTGGCTGGTGTAGAAGAGTCAAGAACATCAGAACTAGCCGTGCAGAGAGAGAGAGAGAGAGAGAGAGAGAGAGAGAGAGAAAGAGAGAGAGAGAAGAGCGCCAGAGAAGCGAAGGAAGGCCAATGCACGACTAGGGTTCCAACGTGAGAAGAAATGTGGGAATGAAGGAAGCAGCAAAAAAAAAAAGGGGTTAGGAACCAAGGCTCCTATACCATACATGATTTGACATAGAATGGCTCACCCAACATGAGAGCCTATGTCTGATATTTATAATAATATGTACAAACTACAGTTACACTTATATCCCTACCATATCTCTTATTATTGAGACTTATCTCCAATAATTATGGTTGATGGCAATGCTTTATTAGAGTAGATGGAAGCTACAGTTTTTTCGTAGAAAGACTAGAGTTTTTTTTTTTGCCCCCTTGAGAAAGGAAGTAGGGGGTGTTTATTAGCCTCATCAAAGTGTTCATTTTTAGTCATATCTCAAAGATATCAAAGTATCAATTCTTCTCAGTTTTAAGAATTTTGGTGTTCATCCTTTGCTCGTCCATTGTAAAGGATGATGCTTTGCTTGTACTAATTTCCTATTTGGAAAAAAGAAGAAGATGACATAGATATTTTGGAATGGTGGGGCTTTAGTTGTTGAAGAGACAAAATTTTTTGTGCGGGCATTATTAGTTTCATGAATTATCTCTACTACTGTAGTCCAAGTCCTTTTAGCAAAATTAATTGTTTAGATAGTAGATAGTGGCTCAAGTAGCACATAATTGTTTAAATAGCATTTAGTGGTTTTACTTTAACTGTTAGCAAATAGCTGTTTAGATAAATAATTGAAACAAATATGTTTGGTAATTTTAGCTATTGAGTTAACTAATTAATATAAATTGACATAAAAAAATATAAATAGTTTTCAAAGATAAAAGTTTCAAAGGTTATTTTTTGGCCAAAAAAATATGAAACACAACCTTTGAATGTCAAAAGTTAATATTATTAGCTTTTGAAAAAATTGTTTGAAATGCGAAATATTACTTAAAATGCTAATGCAAATACTAAATTACTAAAAACTAGAAATTTACTAATTAATATATTGATCTAGTTAAAATATTTAATGTTATTAGAATATTGAACGACCCTCCTCATATCAGTAACAGTTTAATGAATAAATGCGACAATTTTTTTTAAAAAAAAAACGAGCAATGAGATTGCATTTCTTTTCAATTGAATGAGATGGCATTTCAAAATGAAGCGATGCACGTCAATTAGCATTTATTCTGGTGTATAAAATAAAACAGGGAACATGATTTCTTGAATGAATTGATGGTTGCTAGTACATAGCGCATAGTTTTCGTACGTATGCAATGATTTGCAATCAAATGGTGGGATGTTTACGCTGTAGCGGAATACAAATAGCTTGCATCTCTCAATCGCTTGTATGGTTTTGACATAAATATATAATTTATGTTCTATTCATTATTTGTTTTAACTGTTCATATAAATTTTTTTGTGTTTAAAATATTTTAAGAAAAAGTATTTAATAATTTAAATATTTTAAGAAAGATAATTGACCAAAAGTCATTGTGAAAAAAACTATTCTCACAAAGTCAGTGGTTTTATTAGCTCGAACTTTGACATTAACTTTTTGTATAAAAAATGGCTAACCTAAATAATATTGCACCAAATATTAAATTAGATAAATAGTTAATTAGGTTTCAAAGATATAATTTTTCTTTTTTAAAAAAAATAAATTCTTTGAGATACTTTTTGCCAAACCCAAACATTTATTAGTTGCAATAATTTTCACGAAAAAAGTATAACCACTTATTATAATCGATATATTTTAGTTTTTATTCTTAGAATTTCTATTGTAGTGTGAAATTTTCTATTTTTGTTGTCACATCATATTAGCATCAAATCAGTCTAAATTTTCTAATCATATACTTAATATAAGTAGTGCACTAATTTTAATTCATTAAGTTAGGTTGATATGAACATGAATGCTATTGGAGTTGATGGTTAGACATTGAAATTTATATACTTGTGAGGTTGTCACTTGCCAACCTTGATCGAGTATCAACACAAACTTTTTTTTTTTTTTTTAAAGTCATGCCAACCTAATATGAAATTAATAAAAAGAGAATACTATTGTCATCCCTAAAAATAATACATACATAAAAAGATAAATTTCTTATAATCTTCATGTACAAATATCTTGTGCTAGTTAATCACGTTAAATTTCACTTCAAAGCAGTAATCAAACGCAAGTGTAATTAAGTAGATCACCATTACAAAGCTTGGCTTAGATTAGTACACGTAAAACTGGGAATCACTCACAAATCAAACATTTAATGGGGGTCATTGATTGATTAATTAATTAAATTAAAACAGAAATGGAACACCTTTACAGCAGTGGGAAAGGCAGAAATCGTGCACCTTTGCTCATTGGATCCTGCGCTGCCGTCCGGAGACGTCGTTTCGCGAAAGGGTGTGGATGAAATCAAATGAGTATCCCACTACCGACCCAATTTTTATTTTATTTTTTACCCAAAAAAACCCCAAGGGATTTGAATAAAAAATCTCTCCTTTTCTTAAGAAAAAAAGAAAACAAATTGATGAGAAAAAAACAACTGTATCTACAGTCTTTTTTATTTTTCTTTATTTAATTATGAATCTTATCAATTAAAAAAAGAAATTTGTGACATTTATAACTTAAATATAATTAATTAGGGTTGTTAATAGTAAATTCTCACATGCCCTTAAGAGCATGTGCTCTTAGTTATCATATATATTATTTTCATTATATGTATTCGTTACATAAATTATCTTAAATATTTCTTTATTTATAATATTGGAGAGCATATATTGATAGGAGCATTACTAATAATTAATATTTAACTATTTGTTCTCATCACCATAGTATAACAAAAAGCCTATCATAAAAATATCATCATCAAATTATTTGATCAAAAAAAAAGATTATATTTTATACAATGATGTTTTAAATATATGAAGTAGACATATACAAAAACAATAATAACTTTGAATAAAAAGTTCACTACTTTAAAAATTGAATCCCATGATATAGAATTTCTAATTTGATGTCGCTCATATTCATATTTATAGTTTGTACTGAATCGACGTAATCTAATGTCATAAAACATACTCTTTTTCTCAACACAAAAAGAGAAAAAGTTTATTCTTTTTCTCAACACAAAAAGAAAAAAAGGTTGCCGACAGACAAAAAAAGAAAGAAAAGGTTTTTCCTTCGTTGAGAAAGCCTAGCCTTCAAGCTCATGACAACCAAAGAAAACCGAGCTTTCAGGCTATATGACACAAAAGAGCAAACAGAAAAAAGTGCATAAATAATGACAGTGACTTAGACTCTAAAAAATAATGGATGACGTCACAAATATAATATTTTATTACATAAACAAGTGACGTGGGACGTCAATAACCGATCCATTCTCTTACTGATGACTCGTTGCATCTCTTCGCTTTGCCCCCACAATAAATACTTGCCGGTCTCTTTCAAATGCTCTGGTCTCTCTCTCTCTCTCTCTCTCCCCTTCCGGACCCTGAATAAGGACCGGAAACTCGAGGTGAAGTCTTCAATTACCCATTTTCACTATCTTTGAATTTGTATTTGTGTGCTATCTCCAGTTTGATTTTTAGCTGGCTTGTGTTTGCTTCAATTTGATTCATGCCGTTGTTTTCGTAGCTTTGATTGGGTGGTGTTGTTGATGAAGAAGTGGCTTGGATTGTTGATTCAATGGTCTTATTAGTTAGTGTTGAGCATCAAAGAAATCCAATTTCTGGTGGTTTTTTTTTTTGGGGTTTCTCAATTGAAGTTTTGCTTTTGGGGGGTTGGACTGCTCTGACCCTTTGATGAGATATCGAGATAATCTGCTGAGACTTTTTTTCCTTAATAGCTGTATAGAAATTGTTTCTTTTGGATAATTATCCATGTTTTTAATTATCTCCACCACCCCAAGAAAAAAAAAAAAAAGAAAGAAGAAGAAGAAGAAGGACAGGTAAAGTAGTATGGATGTATGGTCCTTCCCATGTTCCTTCCTTTTTGGTGATGCTTTGATCTGGGTTTACATATTTTGGGCTTTCTTTCTGGACTTTCAGTTTAATTCATTGATGCAGTTTTGATGCTATTTTCCTGGCTGTGGGATTCTGTTTCATGCCTCTGATGGACAATTTTCTGGTAGAATTTTTGTAATCTTAGTGCATATCGGGCTATCTAACTAATGTAGACAAGCCCCCCTTCGTTTTGTTTTGTTTTGTTTTTTTTAAAGGTTTACAGACGAGCCTGATTTGAAATTAGATAGCATATTTCTAATAAATTTCGTTTCAGGTATGGTGGTCATTTGTTCCGATTGATGTCTTAAACTCCCTGACCAAATACCTCTATAATCGGATTGAAGGGGAAAGATGTTTGAGATTTTGATTTCCGCATCTGAAGAAATGGGTATTTGTAGTGGTAATGTTGAGTTTTTATCTGCACCACTGCTGGACAATGATGCTATGGCCACACAGGTTGGATCAGAGGTAGTAGTTGTGGATGATTACAGTGATGAGGAGATTGATGTGGATGAACTGGAGAGGAGAATGTGGAGGGATAAGATGCGCCTTAAAAGGCTCAAGGAGCAAAGCAGATCGACAGAAGGTGTTGATGTGGCAAAGCAACGTCGGTCTCAAGAGCAGGCTCGTCGGAAGAAGATGTCTAGAGCCCAAGATGGGATCTTGAAATACATGCTAAAAATGATGGAAGTCTGTAAAGCTCAAGGCTTCGTTTATGGTATTATCCCGGAGAAAGGGAAGCCTGTGAGTGGGGCATCGGATAATCTCCGTGAATGGTGGAAGGAGAAGGTCAGATTTGATCGCAATGGCCCTGCTGCGATAGCAAAGTACCAAGCGGATCACTCTGTTCCAGGTTCTAATGAAGGATGCAACTCCTTTGGGCCAACCCCTCAGGCGTTGAATGAGCTTCAAGACACCACTCTTGGTTCACTTCTTTCGGCTCTTATGCAACATTGTGATCCTCCTCAGAGGCGGTTCCCATTGGAGAAGGGTGTCCCTCCTCCATGGTGGCCCACAGGGAAAGAGGATTGGTGGCCTCAGCTGGGTTTGCCCAAAGATTATGGTTCACCACCTTATAAGAAACCTCATGATCTGAAGAAGGCATGGAAGGTTAGTGTCCTCACTGCGGTGATTAAGCATATGTCTCCCGACATTTCTAGGATCCGCAAGTTGGTGAGGCAATCAAAATGTTTGCAAGACAAGATGACTGCCAAGGAGATTGCTACTTGGCTTGCTATCATTACCCATGAGGAATCAATGGCTCGAGAGCTTTACCCTGATTGCTTTCCTCTTTTTTGCACTTCTGGTGTTAATAGTGCTTTTGTGTTCAGTGATGCTAGCAATTATGATGTTGAAGGGGCTGTTGATGAACCTAATTTTGATGTGCAAGAACAGAAACCCATTGACAAGGACCCTTCAAATGTAGGCGTAGATGGAAATAATGACAGGAGTATGATACCACAGTTCCTACATGTGTTTAAAGGGAAGATTGTCTCTGGTATGGATTTTGCCGGGAAAAGGAAGGCTTTTGAGCAAATGAGTGAGATAACGTACAGCCATATCTACACATGTGTGTTTGTTCAGTGTCCTCGCAATCGTCTGGAGCGTGGTTTTCGTGACAGGATATCCAGGGACAACCATCAACTGACCTGTCCTTACAGAAGCAGCACTTCACAGTTCGATGTCTCAAATATTCAGATTAGCGAAATTAAGCCGGCTATCTACCAACAGGCAGTACTCCAAACTGTGTCTCCTCTCCCTCCCAACAACTCAAGCCAGTCTGTCTTCAATTTATCTGGGATTGGAGTCCCACAAGACGGGCAGAAGATGATTAGTGAGCTTATGTCAATCTATGATTCTAATGTCCAAGGTGCTCAAACCGACATTCCTGAGAATGTTGCTCCTGTGAATCAAAGCTTTCTGCTTCCCCAAATTGGTTTCAAGCCGAATGGTCAAATGCAAAGTCAATCGCCCATGGTTGAGTCAAGTATCCCTGGGCAACCTGACATCCAGGCCAATCATCAGATGTTTTGGGAGGAGGATGGGAAGTTTAGCCAATGCAAGGCTTTAAAGACTTCATTTGAACATAATTCAGACGAGAATGGCGTGAACTCCATGTTAGCCGCCTCTTTCGTTCTGCAATATGGCGACCTTATGGAGGATCTTCAAGGTGGATCATCTAATGCACTTCCAAAGCAGGATGAGTCAATATGGTATAACTGAGAGCAGAAGTTGGTGGAAACACGAAATAGGGTGGTGTTTTAGGCATCTGAAGGTGTACATTTTTGGTAACCTCGAGGTGTACATTTTGGGTTAGAAAGGCAGGCAGGAGCGGGGGTAGGAGTGTTGACTTTGACCTTGTTCTTTTGTGAACTGGGTGATTTTTTTTATTTGGTTGTTTTTCTCCTTCTTTATCTTGATCTACTTCCTATAAAATACAGGCCCCTTGTCTTGATCTACATCTTATAAAATCCAGGCCCCACCTGAGGGTGAAAATAAATACGTAGCTCCCTTGTTTTGTTCGATTAGAGAAGTAAAACAAACATATGTATTAAATCAGTGAGCTTGGAGCCGCTTTCGCTGAAAACGATGGGGTGTTGGATGTTTCCTTTCTGTTATTGTGCAGACATGGTTTTTTGGCTGTTTGCAAAAAGTCGCATGTCTAGTCTTTTGTGCACAGGTTGTCCTGTCTTTCTGTGTAAAGATATTTCCAGTTTTGAATTGCTTCAGAAAATTGTTTACCTGTTTGTAGTTTCCAGCTGGTGGATTCGGCACTGCTGCTGGGAAGGCCCAAAGAAAAGAGGGAACATGAAACCTTTTGTAAGGTTGGGTATTTACGTGTGGGCTTGTCAGAGCTTCGTCGGTCTCCATTGTGCGCTCTGGTAGTCGTCATATCTTGAGGAAGGCTTTACCAGCTATCTACTTTTTTTTTTTTTTGATCAATTTACCTGCTATCTACTACTTGATAGTCAATTTAGGTCTTTGGGTGGCCATCATATCTTGTCGAAAGTGTACTATGGGCTCTGGTAGTCGTCATATCTTGACGAAGGCTTTACCGGCTAGCTACGGCTTTGATGGCCAATTTAGGTCTTTGGTGACCATCGTATCTTGAGGAAGGCTTACTGGAGATCAACAACAATCGTGATGGCCAATTTATTGTACGCTTCTGGCCCATCGTATGTGGTGTGCCAGGGCCAGAGACATACACATGGTGTTCAAGAGATGCATACATAAATGTGCTCGCCCATTGCTGCTACCTTATGTGATTTCTTTTTTTTTGGGGGGGGGGGGGGTTTGAGAAATGATAAGTAATACAACAATTGAGCATCCCTTCTATCAAGGGTTCTATTTATACTGTTCTCAATAAGGATAAAAAGAAATAAAGAATAAGGAATGAAGAACTACAAAACAGAAGCAAAAATACAAAGGTTAAACTTGGCCAATCAACTGTTATCTGGTTTCCTCAATACGTTGGATATATACTCGAATGCAAGAACTGATAAGAGTTGAGATAGATTTTTTTTTTTTTAATCTTCAATGAAAGCTTGAATTTCTTGAGGTATCTAAACTCCTCCCTTTAAGGCTTTGATGAGCACCTGTTTATCATCTTCGAGAGCAAATGAATATTCGAGCAGTATCACGCTTGAACTGTTGTGTGCACATCATTTTGTATTGTCATTGCTTTCACTATTAGAACTAAGACTGCTTCAAGATTGGTGGTCATAACTTCTGATAACGAAGCCACTAGATGCTCAAAAAGAAGATTTGGATCCATGAACATTTGACTTTGATGAATTCTCCTAGTGGTTTGGGCTACCTTATGGAAGTTGTGGTTTGGGACTCAAATGAGAATGTCAGTCGACTGAACTTCTTGTATCCAAATCAAACAGTTTCCTTGTGCGTTCGACCCAATTTTTTAAACACGAAAAACTGTTCTAAGAGAATTATACATTCTATATTAAAAACCGTTGCATTACAACTCTGTTATACACTCCATAGAAGAGAAATAATATGATCAATTTGGTAAGGCTTGGTCTGGGTTTTATCAAGATTTAAAATATGAAGAATTGATGTAATTCCAAGTTGAGAAATATTCGACTCAATCCACTTATGTTGGTGTGCCAAATCCTAAGTACCCTTTGTTATGAATTATGCAGCATTGGTTAAAGACATGACCAAGATTTAAAATATCAAGAATTGATGTAATTCCAAGTTGAGAAATATTCGACTCAATCCACTTATATTGGTGTGCCAAATCCAAAGTACCCTTTGTTATGAATTATGCAGCATTGGTTAAAGACATGACTTATAGATTGTAATCTCAAGTAACAAAGATGGCAAATGTTGTCAAACTTAACCCTCTTTTAAGTACATTAGTAGTCAGAGTACTATGAGACACCCCCCAAAACACACACAAATATATATGTGTATACACACATGCACACACACATACATGCAAACATAAAGAGATATATGTGTGTGCGCGTATGCACTTGTGAATAGAGATAAGAAGAGTAATTGGATTTGTAAGGCCATTCGCAGCCCAATTACACGCAGGTAAGTTTTGGGCCTGCGTGTAACACGCGTCGGCCCCAGCCTATTGCTCGCGTGGCTACGAACGGGGGACAGAACTGGGTACAGGTCGCGCGTCGTTTTGGTGGCCTGGGCGGAATGGAGCGCTGCGTTTTGATCAATTTTCTGGCAAAAAAATGAAGAAGCTCGGGAACTGGAAATGTTGGGGACTTGGGCCAATTTTAATGGGCTAGCCGTTGTAAAACATAGTCGTTGCATGCAATATATGGGTTTTGGGAGTTTTTTTTTGATTATTTAAATTGTGTGTATAAATATGAGTTATTTGTTTGGAAAATGAAATTTAAATTATCTCTCTCATTTTCATCTCAATCTGAAATATTATTTGCTACTATTTGAAAAAAAGCCTTTGAAATGAAGAGGAAAAAATTGTGGTAAGTGGTAAATAATTTTATTATTTAGTGATGTTTATTGAGTTAATTAAATTAGTTATATGCAGTTGTAATTTTGAACTAATTACTTTTATTTATATGGTGTTGCTATTTAGATATTCGGGAGGTGGATTTGTGAGCTTGAGAAGAATCAAGATAAAGTGAAGTGAAGTGAAGAAACTTGTAAGAATTTTTTGTTATACATATTTTATGTTCTTAGATGTTATGTATAATATGATAACATTTTAAATCACATGATATACATATTTTATGTTCTTAGATGCTATGTATAATATGATAACATTTTAAATCACATGATTAATTTGAAGAAGGTAAAGTGAAAATTTCAAAGTTTAATTGTTAGATTAGGTTTATGTTGTTAGATATTATGTTTAATATTTAATAGAAATTGGAATGAGAAAAAGTGAAAATTTGAAAATTTAATTAGTTTGATTTATTTTTTAATTTAGTATGTTGTGATTAACATTTGTAAGTTTTAATTAATATGATAACATTTTAAATCACATTATTAACATAAAGAAGCTAATCTGAAAATTTCAAATTTTAATTGTTAGGTTAGGTTTATGTTGTTGGATGTTATGTTTAATATTTAATAGAATATGTTTGAATTTTTTGTTAATTTGTTATATATTTTCAAACAAATTAATGTGAAGTTGAATATGTTTTGAAAATCACATATTAGATTACATGTTTAGTTTATCTTCATTGTTAATTTGTTATATATTCTCAAATGTATGTTTGAATTTTTTAAATTAATTGGTGAAATAATTAGATGATTTAATATCACGTGCGTAATTAGTAAATTAGTTGTTCAAACTAAAAATATGGTATTTATGTTTGCATAAGTTTGTGAAATGTAGAAGTAGACTTCAAAATTATGGTAGTATGGTTAATTTGTGAGTATGAATTTCAATAATATGATCATGTTGAATTAAAATTAGTTGTTCTCTAATCATGCTCATTTTGAATAATATGATCATGTTGATTTTAAGTAACATGCTTACGTGCTTAGACTTAGTTGTTCTATAATCATCTTGAATTAAACGTTAAGTTACAGTCTTTTAAATAATGTGATGACACATTAGATTACATGTTTAGTTTGAAGAAGCTAATGTGAAAATTTTAAATTTTAATTGTTAGATTAGGTTTATGTTGTTAGATGTTATGTTTAATATGCAATAGAAATTCTTTATTGTTAGATTAAGTTGGTAGAAATTGGAATGAGAAAAGGTGTAAATTTGAAAATTTGATTTATAGAATATGTTATCGTTATTGTTAATTTGTTATATATTTTCAAATATATGTTTGAATTTTTTAAATTAATTGGTGAAATAATTAGATGATTTCAAACTAAAAATATGGTAATTATGTTTGCACAAATTTGTGAAATGTAGAAGTAGACTTTTAAATGATGGTAGTATGGTTTTGTTGGTATATGATTTAAAGTAATATGTTTAGGTAGAATTAAAATTAGTAGACTTTTAAAGTAAGATTCTTATTTAATAATTCCGGAACGTTCATGTTTAAATGTGTAGTTTAAACTAATATAAATGTTTATTTAGTATTCTTTAGCTTGTTAAAATTTTTTAATATTTGGTTTTTGTGAATTATATAAAATTGAATTGAGTAGTTTAGATTGAAATTGAAACTTAAATTACAATGTAGGTGAACCTTGAAATGGACCCAAATGACATACAATCGTTCATGTACCTATTTTCCGGGGATGAGTCACAAAGTAAACTTGGAAATAGTTCAAACCATCCGCCACGTCCCCCGAATTGGCAACCTTATCCACCACCACATAACCCCCCACCTTATTCCCAACATTATCCGCCATAATACCCGACAAATTGGCAACATTACCGTCCACCACAAAACACTCCGCCACCAAGTTTTAGCTACGAATCAATGCCCCTTTTATGTTACCCACCTCAACCTCCTCGTACGACCTCAATAACACCTGAACCTCCTCGTACGACCTCATGCACATACAATACCATCCATGGGGAAGGAGGGGCCCCATGGAAAGGGTTACATACAAACCCATCCAGCACCTCGTCCTTCACCAAATAATAACCCCAACAACAAGGAAGGTGGTGTGCAGCCCCCTAAGTGGACATTAGAAGAGGATCGCCGCTTAGTGAAGTCATGGATTAATGTGAGCACCAATCCAATCATCGGGGCTGATCAAAAGTCAGTTGGTTTTTGGACTAAGGTGGCCAACATCTTCAACCAGCATGCTCCCGACGGTGCTTCCAAGAGAACAGGGAAGGTGTGCAATGCCCAATGGAATCGAGCAGCTCCATTAGTTTCTAAATGGTGCGCTTGTGTGGGTCAGGCATACCAGGCGAAGCCAAGTGCTGCAAATGATGACGACATTATGCAAAATGCCCAAGATCTTTATGTTCGTATGGTGGGAAAGTCTTTTGACCTCATGTATTGGTGGGTCTTACTGAAGGACCAACTAAAATGGGAGACCTTCTGCGATCAATCTGCACAGCGTCTTCCAAACGGCTCAGAGTAACTGAGGTGGGGGCATACTTTGAGAGTGACACCCCCGGCACCCCTACCACCCCTGCAACTCCTGCCAGTGAGGGTACACCAATTGAAGTAATTAGTGGGCTTATTCGCCCCATTGGAACAAAAGCTGCTAAGAGAAAGGCGAAGGATTGCAAACCCGATGTTGGATATCGTGACAACAGAGATGTCAACGATACGGGCAACAAGTGTGAAGAATGGCACCATGTTTGAGCGATATGTCCTAGCCCAAGAGAAGAAGGCAAATGTAGCTACTAAAGCTGTTGAGTTAAGAGATCAACAGCAATCCTTGGAAGAAAGGAAGCAGTGCCTTAAGGAGATGAAAAATGAGGAAAAAATTTTGAAAATAAACATTTCGGAGATGTGTCCTGAAGATCAAGCTCGATATGGCCCAATTCAAGAAGAAATTAGGAGCTGCTACCGTCAAAACTCGTCTTCCTCTGATATTGACCTTTCTTTAGGTTGATTACTCAGATGTAGTTTTTGTTGTTGTTGTGTTTTCAAGAAACATTAGTTGTACTTCAAACCTTTTCATTTGTTTAATGACATCTTTATTGCTAAGTTGTTTCTAAGTTCATGCATTACATATAAATTCGCAATTAGTCATTTTTAATTTATTTTTTGTAAATGTCACACAAGGTTAATTTCCTAATATATAATTTTTATTTAACTTACATTTATAACATTAAGTTTATATGCATAGGTATTCAACAATGAGTGATTCATCATCGTCCTCCACAACGTCAGCCTCAACACATGGTTCGACTTTCATCCTAGAAGAATATAGTGATGATTCACCGATATTGGAAAATATTATCAACAATGAAAATGCCCCGAAGTTGTTGGAGTTGGCCCTAAAGATAAGACACATTAGACAACAAAGTAGGGCTTCATCATCATCACGAAGACCCAAGAAAAAGAAAAGATTTGTAAAGAGAAATCAACAAGATGCACATGATTGCCTCTACAAAGACTACTTCGCTGATGACTCCATCTACAATGAGACCCATTTCCGACGTAGATTTCGAATGCAAAAGCACTTGTTCCTTCGTATAGTTAGCACCTTAGAGAGTCGTTTTGAGTATTTTCAATTGAGGCACGATGGTCTCGCTAGGCGTGGGCTGTCACCACTCACCAAGTGCACTGCAGCCATGCGTATGTTAGCTTATGGTATATCAACTGATTGTGTCGATGAATACTTAAAGATTGGTAAAAGCACAGCTATAGAGTGTATGAAAAATTTTGCCACTGGGGTCATTCAAGTGTTTGGGGAAGAGTACCTAAGAAAGCCAACACACGTTGTTGTTGATCGTTTATTACAAGTGGCAGAAGCCCGAGACTTTCTGGGTATGTTAGGGGGCATCGACTGTATGCACTGGGAATGAAAGAATTGCCCCACGGGTTTGAAAGGAGTATTTGCGAAAGGAGTATACAAAGTTCCGACTTTGATTCTTGAAGCTGTTGTTTCCTACGACCTTTGGATATGACATGCATTCTTTAGGTGCCCGGGCACCCTCAATGATCTAAACGTCCTCTACTGATCCAATGTTCTTCAAGAGGTGTACGAGGGTGTGACTCCAAAATGTGAATATGTTTTCAATGGACACAAGTACAATATTGAGCACTTTCTGTCTAATCGTATTTATCCGAGATGGGCCACCTTCGTGAAGACCATCCCCCTTCCTCAAGGAGCCAAGGCAAAATTATTCGCTGAATGTCAAGAATCTGTTAGAAAGGATATGAAGAGAGCATTTAAGGTTCTACAAGCTCGCTTCGCCATGGGTATGACAATAAAGGCATGCATTATACTCCACAACATGATCGTTGAGGACGAGCGTGATTCATATGACCTCAGTTTTGAATATGACAATGTGGAGGATAACATCCTGCAATCTAATGTCGAACAGGGCCATCATCCGTGCTATGCAGCCTACCTTTGTAGAGTACAACAGATTCATAACTCAGACTTACATGCACGTCTTCAATCCGACTTAGTTGAAGAAATATGGAGGTGACACACGGCGCGAAGAACATCGCAAACGTATTTTTTTCTGTTATTTGTCGATATTTGGCAATGAAATTTTTTTTTTAATAAAAATAGTTGAGCATTCGTGATGTGTTTTTTTGAATGTGTCCAATCTTCATATTGTAATTTGTTTTGAATTGCAGTCCTTCCTTTGTATTAGGTTTTAGTTGAATTGTACTTTCAATCCTTTTTTTTTTACTTGTTGGAAAACAAATACAAAAAAATAATAATAGAAAAAATTAAAATCAATTCATACATTTTTATGTCAATAAAATAAATATTTCTTGCTCTTGAAAAATAAAAACATTCACACATGTTAGAAAAGTTAAAACACAAACACAACATAAAAAATAAAAAGTAATAAGTTAAGTTCAAATTGTGGGCTCCATAATAATTAATTGTCCTGAAATGAGTTCCAGTGGCTGAAAAATTGAATGAAATACTAGTGAAACTCATGCTGACGTGGCAGGCCTGAGTTCCAAAAAATAGAACTCTGGCTGGAGATGCCCTAAAGGGAATCGTTCAGTCGGTTTCTCTCTTTCCCCTCCATTATTGCGCTTTCACCAAGTGGTGCTACTGTGAAGCCCCATCGTGGCCGGGCCTTCGCCACCACATGGTAGCTACCACTGAGGCCCAACCTATCATGATGCTCATCATCATCACCACCACGGTCGTTGCTCTTCACCTCCTTTGTTTCACTCACCAAAGATAGGGGCGACGCTCTATTTTGACCATCCGACACCCTAGCATCACAATCATTACTTCTCCATGACAGCTCCATCCAAATTCATACCTAGCTCAATCACAGTTTTCTTTCATTTGTGCTATTTGTTGCTCCAATAAAAAACTAGGTTGGAGAAATTTGATTCAATTGATTTATAGAAAGGGTTTCGTGACCTATTTGGTCCAAGAAAGGAATGATTTTGGCATCTAGGAGGTGCAAATTATCAAATAAGCTTTATAGGTTTTGCATCTAATAAATTCATCGACTTTCAGTTCCCTGATTTCTGCAAGCGAATCATTTAGGGTTTTTACCCCATTTGTGTTTTGTTTCCAGTCAACACCTGGTCCCTTCATCACACCCCGATTAGTCTCTATCTCGCTCTTCTCTTACTTGGATCTTGTCTCAATTTTGCTGTCTTTTCTTACTCCTGAGGGCTCTTGGGATTCTAACGGCTAGTTTGCATCTCACTATTTAATTTGCTCTCTTTTGTTTTCGTATCTCCTTTAAAATATTTCTTTTTCCGGACCCTGCATACAATTCACCCCTTAAAATCAAACACTGACAAAGTCAGGTTAAATTGCCTACCATTCACCCCTTGGAATAGGGCTCTTCCTTAGACCTTGCATAAATACAGGATACTTGTATATCGGGCTGTCCTTTTTAAAATATTTTTTTCTTGCTTTTCTTCTTTTCGATTGTCTACAATTTCCTAGGGGTAGTGTTTTTTTTTTCTGGGCTTGGCATTTTTCTGCAAAAATCCATCTGGATTTGCTTCTTTTGCTTGTAAGCAGCTAAGAAGCGTGGAGGGGAAGCCAAAAGCATTGGGGGGGTAATAGTGTTAAATTGTTTTAGTGTATTTTATCTTTGTGCTCTAATTTTCCCTTTGCTTTTTAGTTGACCTGGTTGGGCTTTTACTTTAGTGAGATTTGCTTTGGATGACCATTTGCTCGTCATTTCCCTTGCTTTTGTTTCTTGTTACAATGTTGTTGGCTTGTTGTCATACCTCTTTCCATCATCTTCTTAATTTATTTATTTAGTTTTTGTTCTTTTCTCTTGTTTTGGTGGACTATTGTTTAGTACTTGTTTTCTTATTGCTAAGTGATCCTCATGCTAATCTTTGGTCTTATTTATTTTTATTGTTGTTTTATATTGTTGTTGTTATTGTTACCACCACTATTACCCAAATCTAGTGGCAAAAAATGTTATAGTTAATGCATGTCTTTTGGGGCAGAATGGGGTTAAAAGAAAAGACAGGATCAATAGGTTGCTCTTTGCATCTTGCAATGTGCGGCCTTTTATGGGTAAGTCAATAAAATTAGTCAAGGATTTACGAAGATGTATAGCATCACTTGTATTCAAGAAACTAAGTGGGAGAGAAATATATGGGCGGGAGCCAAAGGAAGAGAAATATATGGGCATACACTATGGTGTTCAGGGTGTAGTAGAGGTGGGAATGGTGTTGGCATTATGGTCGACAAGGATGTAGTGGTTGGGTCCTAAAACCTCAATGTGGTAAGTGTTCATGCACCCCAAATAGATTTGACAATTTTATGGGAATTTAGATGGGTTTATGTAGAGTTTAGCTCATAGCGAGAGACTTTTCATGGAAGACGATTTTAATGCGCATACGTGAGCAACAAAATGGTACGACATATGGGGGTTTCAATTATAGGAAAAAAACAATGCAAGGGCGTTGATTATGTCATCATCTAAAGACTACAAAGTTATATCGAGTGAGCAGTTGGGAACACAGCATAGACTGGTAGTGATGGATGTAGAGATACGAGGTTTGAAGAGGAAGAAGAGACATGTTGGAGACCCTAAAGTCAAATGGTGGAATTTGAATATAGTGGGAATGCAGCTCAGTTAGTAGGGAAAATTAGAGTAAATGGGAGTATGTAGAAAGCAATGGCAAAGTGCATTAAGAGGTCAACTAAGGGAATTGTAACCCTTAGAGGAGGTGGGGTTAGAATAAGGGGAGCTTGGTGGTGGAATAAAGAGGTGAAAGGGAATGTCAAAGAGAAATAGGAGGCACGCATTGCTATAATCAATAGCTCTACTGATGAGGAAAAGAAGGTCAATAAAATTAGGTATGAGAATGCTAAAAAGATAGCAAAGAAAGTTATCTTTGTTACAAAGAATAATGTGTATAAAAAGTTACTTGAAAATCTTGAGTAAGAAAGGTGAGAAGGAGGTCTTTAAGGTAGCAAGAGCTATAGGGAAGGAGTACAAGAGATTTGGAAAACATAAGGTACATCAAATATAAAAGGTCATAGTAGAGGAAGCCAAGCAAAAATCAAGGAAATATAGCGAAGTTACTTTTATTAGCTCTTTAATAGTGACCTGAATGAGAATTCCCATAATTGTGAGTAGGGGAGTTCATTATTTGGTCGGAACCCGGACCGGATCGAAGACCGGCCTACACCAAACCAGACCAGACTGAACCGAATGAATTCGGTCCGATCCACGGTCCATAAATTTTTTTATTCGGTCTTCGGTCTGGTCCAGTCTAGTCCACCAGTCCACCGTTCTGGACCAAGGACCGATTAAAAAAAATCTAAAAACTGACTTTTTACTTATTCAATTTTAATTTTCTTTTACAACTTATAATTTCTCACACGTTCAAGGATATGGATTTGTTTTTCATGGTGAAAATATGTTGAAATTGCTTATATTGAAATAAATATAAGATGTTTATATCGTAAAAATTTGTTAGCTTGACAATTCGATCCAGTCCAGTCCGGTCTGATTTTTTTCGGTCTGATCCCGGTCCGATCCTTGGCTTATTCGGTCCGGTCCATAGTCCATAACCTCCCTCTTATTCGGTCCTCGGTCCAACCCGGTCTAGTCCGATCTGGTCCGGATTTGGACCGATAAACGCCCTTAATTATGAGGAAGTCTATCATGACGGGCGGCAAAACTGCTAGTCCAGCAGTCGTATCACCAACGATGAGGTTAAGAGAGCCCTTAAACAAGATGAAGACTAGAAAATCTATAGGCCATGATCATGTCCCTGTTGAAGTTTAGAAGTGTCTAGGGGAAGAGGGATTAGAGTGATTACAACAACAACAGCAATACTACCTCCAGTGTGGGTCCCGCTTTCATAGGGTCAGGGATTAGAGTCATTAACTGGCCTATTTAATGTTATTCTTAGGACTAAGAAGATGCCCCGCAAATAGAGAATTAGTACAGTCATCCCTCTCTATAAGAACAAAGGTGTTATTCAAGAGCGTAATAATTATAGAGGTACAAAACTGCTTAGTCATACTATGAAGTTGCAGGAAATAGTAATTGAAAGGAGGTTGAGGAATGATATCTTGATCTCAGAGAACTAGTTTGGTTTTGTGCAAGGTAGATAGACTACGATAGTAATCTATCTGATTAGAATGCTCATAAAATTATATAGGGACAGGGAAAGAGATCTCCACATAGTATTCGTAGACCTAGAGAAAGCATATGATAGAGTACCGTGTGAGGTACTTTGGGTTGCTTTGAGAAGAAAGAAGTATCGACTACGTATATCCGAGTTATTACGACAGAGTGAATGCGACGGTTAGGACCTTAAGAGTGGACACTGAGGACTTCCATATTGACAATGGCCTCCTTCAAGGATCAGCTCTAAACCTATTTCTCTTTGCTATTGTTGATAAGCTCATTAAATGGATTTAAGATGAGGTACCATGGTGTATGTCATTTGAAGATAATATTGTCCTTATCAATGAATTAACAACAAGTTGGAGCAATAGAGACATATTGTAAAACCATGAAAATTTAGATGTTTATGACTTGGTCATTTGTGAAGTTTCGAGACGAACTTTCCTTTTAAGGGGGTAAAATGTAAAACCTCAAAATTTATATTTATAATTCTCAAAAAAAGGTTAATATGATTCTCAGTCGCTTGAACTCGTAGGTAATATTTAGAGCAGACTTTCATTTAGTTAGAATTTCGGACCGAGCCCCTTTTTTTTCATTTTGGGCCTAATCCAAGCTTTTGATGAAGAATTATTAATTCCAAATTTGAATTTGAAATTGATAATTTATAAAACAAAAATCTAAATTTTTATTATTTAGAGTTCTCTCTAAAAAGTTCAAATTTTAAATATTTTTAATTGGGAGGCATTTTATGCTTGGGATATTAAAAAACCCCTAATATTCAAATTTTGCAAAACCCTGGCTAGATACTCTCTTCCCCTACTTTGAGTAGCCATGATGTTCACCAAAGAAAAAAAACTGCAACCCTTTCTTTTTTTTACAAGAAACTAACACCCTCCCCATCACTCTCATCTCACTTCTCTCTCTCGTCCCAACAATCCTAACTCATGCACCTTTCCCCTCTAGCCACCACCACCACAACCGACTGCCACCACCACCACCAGGCCATCGACTGCCCATCGTGCTGCCCAACCAAGCCACCAAGCCTCCTTCCTTCTTGATTTTGGGTGAGAAAGTTTAGGATTTTTTGGGTTGTTAAGTTAAAATATTTTTTTTAATGCTCATAAAGAATTGATTTTACAGCAAATTTACTCAATTTATAGATTATGAATACTTTTTATTTATGTTGCAATATGATTCTCAGATTTTAGGGTGGTTTGAAAGCATTCGTACAGGCATCTCGCCTCTCACTCTCGTGTTCAAGGTAAACAGAAAACTTTCTCTTGAAAACCTCTCTTGAAGGGGGGGCTTGGATAAGTTTTATTGATTTTATAGCTGGTATGGATGATTTGGAGTAGTTTTAGATCAACTTGGGTGAGTGTAGTTGCATGAAAATTATGATTTCATGCGTCTAATTTAGGGTTAGTCAATTCAAAAAATTGTTACTGCAATGCACCAACTTCATTGATTAAAATGCTCTTATATGTTATCCAAAAAATAATGAAAAATTTTCATTGACATAGATCTATGATTCGATTTTCATACGAATTTTGAATCATGAATTTTGGGTTTAAAACGAGGGATACATAAATTTTCTTCTGAGACTGCAAACTCTAGATTGAAACTAGATATGTGTAAAGAAGTGACATTTTGAGGCAGTTTTTGTGGATGTTTGGAATGTTCTTAAAACAAAAGTTGTAGTAGACAAAAATAGCTTTCCATATTGTGCTTAAACACCTCCATATGAGTTTTGTAGGTGAAGACAAGACTTCTATACATTAAGCCACAACCCTGACCTGAAACTGCCCCAAAGCCCTAATAGGTTTAAGTTTCATTATTTGTTTTTTAAAGTATATTTGAGCTTTTAAAAGGGGCATGAGTTCTATTTGTGCCAAAAATAGGATATTTGTATAATACCTTTATATCCCATTTATGCCAGTAATAATTGTTATTTTTGGATTTTTATGTGATTTTATTTGATTTTGTACGTGTTGAATAAATTGGAGAAAAGTAACGTAAAAATAAAAAAATAAAATAAAACCTAAATTTTACCCATTCTCGCCCCCCCACGTGCATGGCACATGACTCCTTACCTCCCCATTTCACCATCTCTCCTCTCGGGCATTCTCTCTATTCGACCAAACCCAGAGACCTCGACATCCTCACCATCTTCTTCCTCTCTCTTCAAACTCATCTGTCTCTTGAACTCATCCCTCTCTCTCTCTCTCTCTCTCTCTCTCTCTCTATGCAACCCAACACCACACCACACACACCATCCCCAATAACATCTCATCCACCATCTCCTACATCCTCGCCCACCATCAACCCTCCACGCACTGCCACACCGATAGCCCAGCACATCAATCATCACACCGCCACCTTGCATAAATTCAAGGGCCGAGATTGAAGGAAGGAAGGCCATAAATAGAGGTAGCAGTGCCAGAAGCTAGGTAACTAGGTTTTAGTTTAAGTTTTTGAGGTTTTAAATTAGGGTTTAGGGTAGTTTTGATTTCAGTTTTAGAGGGTTTGATTTTGATTTCTCTATTTTTTAATTCTAGGGTTTAGTTCTTGTTTTCCTGATTTAATTTCAGAGTTCATATCAGTTTTAGGATTCAAATGTAAGTTTTTTTGGGGCTTTATTGTTCTAATTTAATTTCAATTTTTACCCAGAGTGTTAGGGTTCTAATTTAGCAGTTAATCTTTTAATTTCAGAGTTATTGCTCTTCGAATTTTAGTTTTATATCTAGCTTGCAATTTAGGTTGAAATTGTTTCCTTTTTGAGCTGAAGTGTGTAAATTCTAGGTTCAATTCATTTATGACAAATCAAAACTAGTAATTCTGGGTTCTTTTTCTATTGCTGGGTTCTCTGTTGTTGCTCAATCTGACAATCATGGAGGTCACCATTAATGGAGCTCAACGCCATTACTTTCTCCTTCTCATAGTCTTGGTTTGGCTTCTGTTTTTAATCTGCTCAGCTTGTATTGCTTGGGTTAATTGTTGATGGCAGCTTTGATTTCCCTCATTGTTGCTCTGTTTCGGTTCTGTTGCTCTCGCTCCCCTACTTCTCTGCTTTATTTCAGCCTAGTCCTGCTTGTTCTATTTCTCTATTGATTTTAGTAAGTATTTGAAGACATTAGTTAGTAATTGCCTCTTTGGTTTTAAGCTTGCTTATTTCCCTTATTGAATATGGTTGAATTCTTTAGAAAATCTAGCCATGAATAATTTAAATTTATACTAATATCATGACTCTCATGTTTAATA